>CABHPP010133005.1:747-15122 GCA_902168425.1 Peromyscus attwateri
ATTTCTTCTCTACTTGGGGTATTTCATTTTCTCCCCCCCTCCACCCTTTCAGGTCAGCCATTCATGCAGTAGGAAGACATCCCTCCCAAAATAACTTGGCCCTCCCTCGAAGCACAGGAGTTGAACAACCTACCTTTGTTCTGTAGTTCCAGCTAATGACAGGAAAGCCTCGAGACCATAAGGATTTGGGGAAAGATCGGGAAGAGTTGAAGAAAGAAGGGGGTGGGGGGGAGAGAAAATGAAATACCCCAAGTAGAGAAGAAATGGAAAAAACAAGAAAAGCCTGCTAATCACACTGCTGTGGCTGTCACAGATGGGTGTTTCTGCAGTATTTACACCAGTGAGTACACACCTCCGTTCCTCTCATCCACAACTAGTGGCTTTTTTTTTTTTTCTGAATCCATGCATGACAATTAAAAGCTTCACCTCTCTGTTTGGGGGTGGGGGGTAGGGTATACCACAAAAGACCTCTGCAATCTTTCTCGACAGTATCTGCATGACTGGCAAGCATTAGTTTGAGTGACAGAGGTCCCGGGCTAGAGCTCCAGTCTTACCTTAATTTTCCTAGTAAAGGTCTCCAGGAAACAAAACTCAGGAGACATGGAGGCAAAGGTAGGTCTCAAGGAATTAATCCAGACTTCCCAGATGAAGGGAAGGGGGAAATAAGGAGAAGGAAAGAACAGAAAAGGCTGAGGCTTATGTTTCTAAACAAATGTAGCTCTGCCCTGGACACTGATGGCATTAGAAACAGGTTCTGCATCCACGGCGGTGCTCTGGGGCAGAAGTGAGAGTTCTGGAGGATTTATTTGACACTTCTTTTCTGGGAAGGCTTTTGAGGGGCTGTGCATTATTTCTCATTGTCTTGGCCAGTTAAGCACTTTCTCCGAGGGGGCTCTCAGCCCCCAGCTAGGCTGCCCCTGACTTAGAGGTAACCATATTAGGATGTGGATGGTAAAATAAACAACAACTAGTTGAGATGGGATGGAATGTTGTTTTTTTCTCCAGCTAATGGTGTCAGGGTCAGTCCAGTCTTTCTAGCCCTTCCCACTAATTTTGTTTCCCATGACAAACAGGCTCTCCTCCTCCTTCTCCTTTTTGTTTTCCTTGAGTGTTAGCTGTTTCCAAATATCCGACTGTAAATTTGCTGAGAATGTCTACAATGGAAGAAAATGCTTTTAACATCCAAATAAAGATCTTGCCAGCTTAATCACTAAGGAATGGATGTGAATGTTCAAACCCTTGCAAAGATCCAGTCCTTCTGTACTCACTAACCCTTACCCTCCAGCCATTCACCCAGTCTTTTCTTGAAGGTTAAAATTACTTGGTCATTTAAAAGTACTTTTAAAATAATAATAATAATAATAATAATAATAATAATAATGATAATAATAATAATTCAGATTTTTAAAGAACCAGACTGTTACCTTCATAAAAATTCCACATTCAAATACTGTGTCACTGAAATGGAGAGTCTTAACTGTTCATGCGCCTCAAAATTTATGAGCTGAAATCTATAAGATGGTTACTTGTACAAGACAAAGCTCTCCCCCCCCCCCCTGTAACCCCCCCCTGCAGAACGGGGGGGGGGGGGAGAAAGGAAGTTTAAAATACTGTTTGTCACACCACTCTTCAGAAATTAGCTGATACAATAAAAACACCATCAACAATGAATTCCCAAGGTGATACAGATTTAAGAAAGCTTCTGCCTGTCCAACAATAAAAAGTCAGAGCTGATCTCACTGGGGAAGCTGTTTCTTCCCACAGCCGCCCCCCACCCTACCCTAGCACTATGGAATCATCCCTGCAAAGGTCAGGACAGGCTCAGAAGGAGACACAGTGTTGATGTGGACCAGAGCAGAGATCCGGAGGGAGGTATGCCGAGCCAGCTAACTAGCCAGCACAGGCTGAACAAGCTTGTAGATCTTTACGAGCTGAGTAAGTCCCACCTGCTCCGTGAAGTGGATTTTCTTGAGCTTTCTAACCTAGAGGAGGGCATTTAAATACCACCAGAACTTAGCAGCCTGGAGGAGAGCAAGGCTGCATTATGTCACCAGCAAGCACCCTGGAGGTGATCCCTAGTTCAGGCAGAGAGGCAAAGCATAACTTGCGCACAAGAGCAGGCGGGTGACCGAATGATACGTCCAATTAAGAAGGGCAGGGCCCAACGGAGCAAATTAAATACACGTGGGGCCTGGTGTAACTAGCAGAGCTCAGAAAGTTCCTCCCCGCCTGGGAACCCGGCACTGGCCTCTACACTGTCTTGCTTCTTATCGGATCCCTAGCCTACAGAAACCTAAAAGCCCTGCGACTCATGTTTTATTAAAACATGTTTAGCATTCTTCTTAAAGATAGGTTTTTTAACCCCAAATACCCATGAAATTAAATCTCCTATGCCACTTATCTGCACTGCTGGGCAAAAACTAAAGTTGAGGCAAACAGAGAGATAGCAAGATCAATAAATCACAGGACAGGAGTAGCAGTTCAAAAGTTCACAGATATGATGGCCAGTTCAGTGCGTCTTAGCACTCAGCCAATCAGAACCTGCCCCAGTCACTCCTCACCGCAGAAACAATTCCATGGCATCATTTTCATTAGCCTGTCTCATGGAAAATTGCTAGCTATTTATGTGTACGCTAAAATAAATTAGCCATTTCATCGAGTAGTGTGATTCTTATAAAAGACATTAACACAATACTCGATTTTCCAGTCGGAGTAAATAAATAAATCAATACATTCAATACTGGGCGATTCTTTCATTGTGGTGCTAGGGCTATCAGCCTAAGTGTTTTTATTGGGTTTATTTGTTTCAATAAAAATTGAAATGGGCCAGTCATCTCAGTGCAGGCATCTTTAAAAAAAGAAATCTATCCAATATTCGGGAAAGTATTATGCAGAACACTCAAACTTATAATTTTATTCAAAAATCATTTTTATTATGTATTATCCTGCAACTCAGTTCTGATGGGAAATTTCACCAAAAGAGAGATCTCTGTCAGGTGTTTGGCTCTTGTGGTGTTTCTGTCCCACAGTCCCATGATTCAGGGACAGCTTCTGAGGGACAGCAGTGCTTCCTGGAGCTGTGACCTTCTGCCTCTGGTGTGCCTCTTCCTTGGGCAGGGAGAAAGGACAATGGGCCATGTGCCAGATGGCTTCCTCTGTCACACATTGATCTTGGAAGTGAGAAGGCCATTTATCTACCCTCTAGGGGAAAGACCGGGGGTTTCAAGACTGCAGGGAAGCCAAGAGAGGTGTGCCAATGCTGCCGCTATCGATAAAATCGAGCCCGGGGCTGCAATACGTTCCAGAGGCGAAATGCAGGCAATGCCACGCATGGGCTCTTAACCAAGTCACCAGCACTCAAAGGGAAGCAGAGGACTGGCTGGCTGCTGGCTGCTGGCTGCTGACTGCTGTTTGCCTGACCTGAGCTCTGTGATCTTCATTGCAGGAATGCCTCCTCTACACTCCGAGTCCCGGTCAAAGGGGGCTCAAGCATCCAGCTTTTCATAGAGGAGTCATCAGACACTTCTGACCAGTCAGTGCCTCCTCTTCTGACCACTACTAGTTTGCTGATGGGGGGAGCCATCCAGAAGGGCGCATTTAGCGTCACGTATTCTGAAGAAATTACTGGAATAGTGAGATTGCCCTGGCTGGCTCAAACTTGAAAAGCACACACAAGGCTTGTCCCTGCGAAGGAGAGATGGGCTGTAAAGAGGCCACACAGAGTGGCCTAGGGCTGCCAGCCACAGCACAGCACATTTCTAAGAGTGCTCAGAGACAACAGACCTCCTGGACGTATCACAACATGAACAACAAATCCAGTTCTTAGTTAGCCATCTGAGGTTGTCCTTGGGTCCCCACAACTGCATGGTACAACACAAGAACTCAAAACAAATAAGGCTTTTTGTATGTAGCTCTGTAATGTATCCGAACTTCCATGAGAATGCAAATGAAAACACGGAAGGAATAAACCACTGCCATGTACATCTGAAATCCCTGGGACCTCATAAAACCTTTAGAACTTGCCCCTCAACTACATTCCCTTGTCTGCTGGTCAGTCAGGACCTGCAGTCAGAAGAACTCAAGATGAGCACAACAAATGACAGCTGAGGCAGGCGAGGTGGTGATGGCTCAGGTCAGAGATGGAGCAACCCATGGTGTAGAAGAACAAGTACCTGGCTCGCACCAGGAATGGGCTAGCCACAACAACACTGATGATAAGACACCTTCATTAGTACCACGTAGGCACGACCTACATTACGCACACCATACACCAGCTCAATGAGTCCTCAACCACTCTGTAAGGCGAGCACTGCCATTATCTCACTCTGCACATGGGCAGAGAAGGGCAGAGACAGGTTATGTTGTCTGTGGTCACACAGCTTAGAAGGAAGCTACATTCAGTCAGTATGCCATACACAAACATACAGACAACACATGCAAACATACATATATACATACGTACAAATACATACAACACATACACAGATAAAATCACATGCATACAACACATATAAACACACAACACACATAACACACAACACGTGTACACACAGCACACATCTACATAGATACAATACACATACACACTACATACACACTTACAAAACACATATACATACAACACAAAACACATATACATACAACACATACATATGTACATAACACACAAATACACGAAATACATATACATACCATATACACATATAAATATAACAAATGCATACATATACACACAACCTAAGTATATATACAAACAAACCTATGTATATGCACAATACACACAAGCACTTACAAATACAATAGCTTATTATATGTAAAATATATGGTATGTATATAACAAATGCAAATGCTAAAAAGTAACATCTATATATTTACTCCAAATCAATATGTATTCAAATATATAAAAATATACAATATATGTACTTCATAAAAAATATGCCATGTATAAATAACAAATGTACATATAAATACAGGCACATGTATATATGTTCTCAAAACCAACATACATAAATTACATACAGATGTATATACACACATATAAATTACATACAGATGTATATACAGAAACATTTTCCATTGTCAATCATTTGAAATTTCCACTGCCTGAACAGATATTACTTTCAGCACACCAATATCTCAGTTCCCTGGAGACACTGTACAATTATCCTCGAAGACATACAATTCTGCAAATGTGAATGTGCTGATCTCAACACTAATGCGTATGCTCTGAACAGTATGCATTGTACCAGCATTACTGCATCTTACAGGGAGAAGCCAAGGGGAAGAGACCAATCCATACAGCCCATCTGTTTTACCCAGGCTGCTATAATACCATGATGCTAACAAGCACCATTTATCCAAAACCCCATGAAGCAGAAGACAGCCTCCCTGGACAGTCATTCTTAAGAATATTTTCCCCATTTCACAGGCATGGCAAACTGAGTCTTGGGTTAGTGATTTACTTTTGGTTACAACGTGAGAAGCAGGCAGCTGGCACACAACATCCATGGCCACTTATGTTTGTCTTTAAGGGTTAACAACCCTTGAGCAATTCTCATGAGTTCAGTTATTAATTATAATATATCATTACTTTTTAACCACCTAATGCCAACACCAACCTCAAGTCTAGAGGGGGAGAAGCAGTTAAAATAGAGGAGGGTACGTGCGAACTTCACCACACCCTTTGAAGGGACACATGGCAGTGTGAAGGGAAACCACCCCAGCGAACAGGAAAGTGTCCTTACAGAAGTAACAGAGCTAGAGGAGCAGGCATGGGGTTCTGAGGACTCCCTGGTTTTCAGTCCAGGCTATCCTCCCCATCAAGGCCTTGATTTGGTCTCCGTGGGTTGCCCAACTCATCAGTCTTTCTTGGGACTAGAAACTTTAATACCTTCAGAAAAACAATGGAGGCTGCCCGTCACTTTTATACAGCAGGCATGGCACCATTTCATCTCCACGGTGACCCCGGAAGCACATGCTGTCATCACTCCCATTTTGCAAAGGAGAACAAGATACTGAGAGGTCAAATAACCTGCTGGTGACCACACAGCAGCTAAGTGGCAGAGTCCAGATTGGCAACTAACTCTGGCTGGGATTTCTAACCCTGAATATCGTATCAATACACTTTCGCACTTGCCAGAAGGGAGAGCCACTAGCAGCCCCCCACTGTTTAGTTTGATGTCCTGGCTAATGGGAACACCAGTCCAAGTCACCCCCATGAGTTAGAGGGCTGGCTCTGTTCACCTAAGAAAGAACATGAGGCGGAAAGAAGGCAGGAGTGGAACGGAAACAATGGCATGATATGGTACAGGCTTTTCCATCCACAGCTATGTGAGGGTCTGCTGGATTCTCCAGGAAGCACTGGGGCCCTCCCCTGTCTCCAACGGTGGGATCTCACTTTGCAGCCCAAGCTGGATTCCTCTTGTTTCTGCTCCTTGAGTGCCGAGATTATGGGTGTGTGTACAATGCTTAGCTCCAGAGCTGGTTTTAAAAATCCAGCTTCAAGAGATGGCTCAGTGGTAAAGTGCACTGGCTGCTCTTCTGGGGGTCTGGGGTTCAGTTCCCAGCAACCACATAGTGGCTCACAGCCATCGATCTACAGTGGGATTTGATGCCCTCTTCTGGCATAAAGGCATACATGCAGATAGAGCGCTCACATACGTAAAATCAATCAATCAATCTTAAAAAAAAAAAAATCTAGGGGCAAAACTACTTGTAGTGCTGGAGATGCAAATCAGCCAGTAGAATGCTTGCCTAGCATACACTAACTAGACCCTGGGTTCGAGCCTTAGTACTACATAAAACCGGGCATGGGGGTTCACACATGTAACCTCAGTGCTCAAGAAGTAGAGGGAAGAGGATCAGAAGTTCAAGATCCTCCTTGGCTACATGGGGAGTTCAAGGTCAATCTTGTCTTAAAAAGCAACCACTAACAGGGGGCTGAATAGATGGTGCAGTGGTTAAGAGCGTTGGCTGTTCTTCTGGAGGACCCAGGTTCAATTCCCAGCACCCACGTGGCAGCTCATAACTGCCTGTAACTCCAGTTTCGGGTGATTTCACACCTTCACACTTACATACATGCAGGCAAAACATGAAAGACATGAAATAACAAGAAATTTTATATATATATATATAAAGAAGGCTGTTCCCATTGCTCTTTGGATACAGTTTGTAAATAGTACGTTCAGAAACATCAGCTATCCTGCAGAAAAATCTCACTTTCATCAACTAAAGTAACTCTATTTTTTTTTTCATAAAACATGAGTGACATGACACAAAGTGAAGCAGTAACATGCCTGCAGACTGTCCCTTCTTTGCAAACATGCACACATCGACTGGAACGCTGCACTGGAGATCAAGGTAGGATGGCTGTTTCATCACAAGGAGAAAGATGGGTACTGCAGGAGCCAAGTGACCGTCAAGCCAGCCCCATGATGTTACAGATACATCAGACCTGCCCCGTGATGTTACAGATACATCAGACCTGCCCCCTGAAGTTACAGATACATCAGACCTGCCAGGGGGGTTCTTTCGCAATGGGAAATACAGAATCAAAGCCACAGGTGTGGGCCTGGGGGTCACAGACAATGCCAAGTGCAGGGTGTGATACATCCTGGTCTGAGTGGCTTCAGGCAGGAAGCTGAGCCATCTGAAAAGTGGGTTTTTGTTTTGTTTTGTTTTGTTTTTGGTAAATGACAAACATTGCAACAGAGATGAGAACAGTAAGTAGCCAAGACTCACCTGATCCTGAAACTAAGAAAATTCCTGTTTCCACGATGATGTGTGAACCCCAAAATTCACCACCACTGCAAATAACTGCAAAATTAGTACCGTCTATTTTCATTCATTCTCTGTCTGTCTGTCTGTCTTTACATACATAGAGGGGTGGCTACTTGGCAATTCTCTTCTCACCTTGCTTCCCACTCCTGGAGTATGATGCCACTCTGCACCCCTCAACTCCCTCTGTAGCTAGGAACGGTCATCTGTCTTAGTTACTTTGTAAGTTTTTGTGACCAAATATCTGAGTAAAGTAGGAAGAATGCGTTTTTATCTGGGTTTACATTCCCTTTCCAGCAACAGCAGCATGGTCCAAGCTGGTCATGTGACCCTGGCATCCCTGAACCATATAGAGAAGAGAAAGAGGGGTGAGGCTATGAAAGGTCAAGGACCACCCCCCCAGTGACGTACTTCCTTCACCAAGTCTCCACCTTCTCAAACAGTTCTGCCAGCTGGGTACCTAGTATTCAAGCACATGACCTCTGGGTGGGGAGGGGAAATCCTCATTCAAACCATAATGTTCTCTAACTTAGTCCTGACCAGAGACATATGGAACAACGCCTGGGAAGCTTTTCTCCTTGATAAAGGAAAAGGCACATGACGAAATCCTCCGCCTCACTGACTGCTGCCTCCCCGCTCCCTCTGAGCCTCTAAATGTCACAAGGAAGGAAGCCGATGCCTGGTGTCTGTGCAGCCATCTTGTGGCCATGAGCCTAACAATCAGACATATTGAGGTACCAGATCAGTCTTGGGACTGCCTTTCTTCAGACTTCCTGGTAAGTAAATGATAAATATCCTTACAGGTAGGGCCTACTGCTGATGAGGTTTCTATTAAGAAAGAGTTCTGTGGACACCCAATAATTGATGTGTCCTAGAACCCGAGAATGATGAGAGAAAAACCACCTCCTGGAGGGAACCATGGTAATAAAGTGTAATTAACCATTTCTCTCAGCATCTCGGCAGGCTGTAAAAAAACGGTCTCAGTCTTCAGCGCATCTCAAATGCAGATGGGGAGCCCCCCTCCCTGCCACTGGCTAGCTCCATTCAAGGCCTTCTAAGACAGGGCCTGCAGACCATCCTTCTGAAGGTACCACGATTACCTCAATGTTTGATACAAACGAACCAAAGCAGAGTGAAATGGCACAAAACTCCCTGGGGGCACAGCTGTCACACCAAACCTGACACACAGTAGGGATAGTGGTACACACATGTCATAGCAATGGTGACAGTCAGCTCCGACTGAGTGACCCAGATTTCCTGTTCTAGCACATAAGAGCAGACACTTGGACTATGCTAGGGCCTGTTGTGGAATGCTGTCCTCTGATCACAGCAGTCATTACCACCTAAGAGACTCCGAAGTCCTTGTTGATGTTTCCTCATACAAGGAGGTGGCAGGAGGGTCATGAGATGCTGAGATCTCAGACACCCCTTCCTGGTGCTCCCTGCCAGCTAAATGTAATCCGGCTCCAGCTGTACAGGGAAAGTCCTCCTGGGTGCTGGGACGAGACTCTTCAGTGTTGCAGCTGCTCTGAGGTCACCCAGGCTCTGTGAGTCCCCATGACCTCATTGGTTCTCCCAAGCTGCACATAGTGGGACTGTCCCTTATTCTGCTGCTGGTGCCCTATCTGGGCAGAGCGGACCTTGGCCTGTGTCTCCCAAGGCAAAGTCCACACCACAGGATTATTTGGTGGGAACAGAAGAGAGGAGTCTTCAGCTCAGCCTGCAATGGCTTTGGATGCCCCCAATGCACACACAGGAAAGCAGCCAGCTGGCAGCAACATCAGGCGTGTGCAAGGTCTCTCTTCAGTGTGGTCTGTCTGTCTCCAGGCCTGAGTGAAGTGGCTGTGGCTGCAGCATTCAATGTGTGCAACTTCCCCAGGTTGTACCACAACAGGAAGAGGAGCTTGGTAAAAACAAGCATCATGGGTGCCAGTGAAAAGGTAGAGGTCAGCCAAACAAAAAACCACCTTACAGTTGTTTGCAAAGTAAGCTGGTACAGGGCTACACATGACACAGCTAGCAAGCTACAAAGAGTTCAGGGACCTCCAGGGTCATTACTTAACCATCAACTGGCCTAGCTTTCTGAGTCCAAGCTGTGTGACCCTGAGGAACTAGCATGGCCTCTCTGAATCTCAGATTTTCCATCTAGAATAGTTAAGTAACAGAAGTAGCCATAACCTCACTAGGTTATAGCAAGAATTAAAAGATATGATACATGTCTAACTCCTTACCAGGTACATAGTAAGGGCTCAGTAATTGTTGGCTACTGTTAGCAGCAGCAGCAGCAGCAGCAGCAATATTCAGTGTTAATGAACTACAAGGTGCTGTCAAATCCCTTAGAGAGCAGTCTGCTTACAAAAGGACTCACAAAATGTTCTTTCTTAGTTTTCTCCTCTCTCTCCTCTTGACAAAAAAATCCTCAAGCATTTAATTCAGTTGTGATCCTCTTTGAAAAATTTGTGATTTATGTGTCTATAAGTTTTATCTATGTGTGTGTGGTATACATGCATATATGTACAGGTGTGCACACCTGTAGCTTGCTTGGTCCAGAGAAGTGTGTCAGGTGCCCTGCCTCTAGTATTCTCTGCCTTACTCTTTCGAGAACGAAGTCTTTTGACTGTATCTCGAAGTGCCAGTAAACCTCAGTGATCCTCCTGTCCTGGCTCCCTCCAAAACTCCCCACAGAGTTGGAGTAACAGGCCCATGCACAGCCAAGTCTGGGATCCAAACTCGGTTTCTCATGCTTGGGCAGCCAGTATGCTTATCCACTCAGCTACTGTTCTACACCTCACCCCCTTCAAAGCATTCATTAGCTCATGGACTATAGCGACACACTGTGCTTGGTCATAATAAGGACACAGAAAGCAGTAACTAACTAAGCCAAATCAATACTCTCAGGCCAAAGCAGGAGGACTGCCCTGAGTTCAAGGCCAGCTTGGGTTGCATAATTAGTTTGAGGCCAGCCTGGAATACAGTGTGACACTCTACCTCCTAAACTCCAAATAACTTGCAGGCTCAAGACTAGGTCATAGTTACAAGGCTAAATGCAGCATGATCAGCATCCTTAGGGAATTCCAGGCCTGCTATGGTGCCCTCCTCTGGGAAATGGTGAAGAACCAAAATCAGCCAGCACACCAAGTATATTTGCTCCTTCTGTGGCAAGACCAAGGTGAAGAGATGGGCCTTTGCCATCTGGCACTGTGGTTCCTGCATGGAAATGGTGGCTGGCAGTACTGGTAGAACCTTCAGCACCAGTCAAGTCCACTACCAGCAGATGAAGGAAATGAAAGGCCATCTAGACATCCCCAGCCTACAATAAGTGGATCCATCTATGTTATAAAAAGTCTATTAAAGCCGGGAATAAGAGCACAGGCCTTTAATCCCGGCACTCAGGAGGCAAAGGTAGGTGGGTCTTAGGAGTTCTAGTCCAGCCTGGTCTACATAGTGAGTTCCAGGATAGCCAAGGCTACATAGTGAGACCCTGTCTTGAAACAACAACAACAACAACAACAAAATGAAATGGAAAAAGAAGACAATTAAGTAAATAAACACAACAGCTACAAAAAGCTATGTAGAAGGTATTTACTCATTTAAATATGCAAATAAAGGCTGGAGAGATGGCTCAGAGGTTAAGAGCACCAGCTGTTCTTCCCTCTGGAGAAGAACAATACTCCGCATCCACATGGCAGCTCACAACTGTTTGTAACTCCAGTTCCAGGGGATCCAACACCCACACAGACATAACACCAATGCACATAAAAGAAAATTAAATAAGTTTAGAAACTTTAAAAAAACAAATAACTATGCAATTAAATAATTAGACATAAAAGTAGCATGCACATTTTAAACAGTGGATATGCAAGGATATTGCTTCCAATTGCTGAATTTCTACTGAGTTTTGACAAGAGGTAAATTATGACTTTGAAAATATTTTTGCATATAGGACACATTTTTTTTCTCTTGACAGATACTCTATATTATTGGAAGGAAAACACTTTAGTCTGCAATAGATAGAAAAGAATAGAGGCTGGACAGACAGTTCAGTGGTAAAGATCATTTGTTGCTCTTACAGAGGACTGGAGCTGGGTTCCCAGCACCTACATGATGGCTACCAATCACCTGTAACTCCAGGGCCAGGGGATCTGATAGTAGCTTTCAGCTTCCACACACACAAGGGACACTCAGAGATAACACACATACAAATAAAAAATCTATCATAAAAAGCAACTATATATATATATATATATATATATATATATATATATATATTTTTTTTTTTAAAGATGAGGCTGGAGCGATGACTCAGCAAGTGAGAGCGCTCCCTGCTCTTACACAGGACCTGGGATAAGTTCCTGGCACCCACACAGCAGCTCACCATGGTCAACAAATCCAGTTAGTTCTGAAGGATCTGACGCCCTCTTCTGTGGTACTACACACATTGGTGCACAAACAGGCATGCATGTACAAACACTCATACACAAAAATAAAAATAACTATTTTTAAAAGGATAAGAATGGCTCAATTTCTCTCATTTTCAATTGTCTTTCTATGGGTCAAAGTAACACGATTTCTCCATCGTGTTAGTGGAAACAAGAATGTTTAAAAAAAAAAATACGAACACCAAGCAACTGCATTCCATGCCCTTAATCAGTTAGAGTTTGCAGTTCCTCACACCGTTCCTACGTCTCATTAGAAATAATTTCTCTCTTCTGTTTGATCTTAATTGTCCCTTCACAATGAGGACATCAGGGATCCCCTTTGAGCCCCTCACCATGTGACAAAGAAAATGGGTTAGGCCTGCAAAATGAAATCATCTATGAAGGGGCTGGTGAGATGGCTCAGTGGTTAAGTGTACTAGCTTTTCTTGGAGACAACCTGGGTTCAGTTCCCAGTACACACATGGTGGGTAATAACCATCTGTACCCCGTTCCAGGGTATGTGAAATCCTCTTCAGACCCCCACAAGTACCAGGCATAAATATGGCACCCAAACATACATTCAGGTAAAATATTCATACACATGAAACAAAAGCAATAGTTTGAAAAATTAACCTCTGTGGCCAGGCAGTGGTGGTGCACATCTTTAATCCTAGTACTCAGAAGGCAGAGGCAGGTGGATCTCTGAATTTTAGGCCAGCCTGGTCACAGAGCGAATTCCAGGACAGGCAGGGCCACACAGAGAAACCCCATCTTGAAAAATAAAGTTGAACTTGTGTAGAGTCATAATCACTTGGACCGGGGAGCTAGCTCCGTCAGCTAAGCCCTCGTCTTGCAAGAGTGAGGATCAGAATCTAATCCCCGGAACCCATGTAAGTAAGAAAGCTAGTCATGGGGCTGCACACTTACCGTCCCAGCACTGGAAAAGTAGAGACAGGGGAATGCCTGGGACTCCCTAGCCAGCTAGTCTAGCCTACCTGGTGAGCTCCAGGCCAGTGAGAGATCTCTTAAGAAAAGAAGGTGGACAGTTTCTCAGAAACAGTACCTAAGGTTGTCCTCTGTCCTTTACTCACACACTTAGACATATGTGCACAGCCACCTGTGTGCACATGCATGCATGCATGTGGGTACACATACACACAAACAGAATGAGAGAAAGAGACAGAAAGAGAGACAGAGAGAGTGTGTCCTATTTACTGGTCATATCTCAGCCAGGACTGGCGTTTGCCAGAAAGTGTCTCCTTTTTGGTTGGCTGGCCTCCCCAAGCCCCGTGAATGCCAGGACTCAGGATCAGCAATGACACACTTAACTGTTACATATTAATGCTCATGATAATGCAATCTTTCATTTGGGTGATTTAAAAGTCCCTCTAGTCCAACTTACAGTTAGATATATACTGGGTGCTTCATCAATCATAACCGTTTTTATTCTCAGTCCTGTGCAAAAATACTAGAGGAGGTGAATTTCAGCTCCATACTGAAGAGAGCTTCATTATAGCCCTAAAAAAAGGTTTCTCCCATCTCATTCATACACTGGATCCCAGCAGCTTCTGCAGAAGCCCTCTGTTCCTTGGCATCGTTCACTACAGTTGGTCCTCACTATGGGGAGAAGGAAGTCTACATCCTGTCTCCTACCTATCATCCAACTGGCCCCATGTCACAGAATGAAGGAAGCTCTTCTGGGTTGTGAACTCCAGAGAATGGCCAGGCTCTTCACAGGGACAACAATGTGATGGAGCACCTGACTGCCTCATGCTAAGAACCAGTGGCTGGGCTGGGCATGATGGATGGACCAGTCAGTGAAGTGCCTGGCTCACACACATAAGGCCCCAAGTCTGACCCCAGGAATCCAAAGAGAAAGCAATACACTTGGGTGCGGTGGCACACTTTTGTAACTCCAGTGCTGAGTAGGCAGAAACTGTCAGCTCCAGGGGCTCACTGGTCCCCAGCCTAGCCCATTAGGTGAATTCCAGACCAGTAAGAGACCTCATGCTAAAAAATACAAAAGAAAAAGCAGATGGAATCTGAGGAAATACACCCAAAGTTGTTCTCCAGCTTCCAGGCAGATGCATATACAAACACATAGGCACCTGCATGCACATGGAAAAGCACACACACACACACACACACACACAGAGAGAGAGAGAGAGAGAGAGAGAGAGT
>CABHPP010133005.1:19128-48734 GCA_902168425.1 Peromyscus attwateri
GAGAGAGAGAGAGAGAGAGAGAGAGAGAGAGAGAGAGAGAGAGAGAGGCTGGGATATGGGAATGAAGGGCCTTGAAGGCCATGCCAAGGGGCCAAGGGTTGGTTCTTCCAGCAGAAAGCAATGATAAGAATAGAAAGTAGCTAGGGGCTAGAGAGATGGCTCAGTGGTTAAGAGCACTGATTGCTCTTCTAGAGGACCTGGGTTCAATTCCCGGCACCCACATGGCACTACAACTGTCTGTAACTTCAGTTCTAGCAGACCCAATTCCCTTGCACAGACATACACGCAGGCAAAACACCAATGCAAATAATCAATTATTTTTAGGAAGACTAGAAAGTAGGAAGACGCTTGGGGTTAAACAAACAGTGCCTAGCTACTTCTCAGGCTATGGGAAGGGTGGGAAAGGAGCTGTGATCGCAACCTCAGAGAGCTCTTCTAACTGAAAGAAGCCCAAGACCAGAGTCACTACTAATAATAGTTACAAAGAGAATCTGGAGCACAGAGAAATCTTCCCTGCAAGAGTGCTAAGACTGGGATGTAAGAACTGCTCAGAAGGAGCGTGCACCACACTCACAGCCTTCTAATAGAAACCAGGAGAGGCCGGGCTCAACATGCAGACCTGTGTGTGTGCCCTCGCTGTGAGTGCTGAACCTCTGTGTCTCAATTTTATTGTGTGTGAAATGGAGTCAGTGGTGGCATGTCTTCATGAGGCTAACATGAGGACTGCAAGAGAAGACATACAGGCAGGATTCAGAACGGCTTGCTAAATCAGCACCAAGTTCTCAGAAATGTCCCAAATGATCACGTTCCCGATTCTCAGATTCTGATGCTGCAGGGAACCCCAATACCGTGGCAACTACTGAAGGGACCTAGTCCTCAAGGCAGCTGGTTATGCGCAGATGAAGTGGTCTGTGGGTGGACAACGGTAAGAAGTAAGAGGATAGACAAGGGAGTGGTAACCAGGGGAGGCTCGGGATGAAACACCTAACCCTGGTAACATTGTCCACACAGGAGGAGACCTCTGTCCCTTATAGCCACAACGCCAGGAGCTGTGCTGCATAGGGTGCCTCAGGGTGTCACAACAGGGGAAAGAAGATGAAGGACAAAGTGGGGAGGCACAGTGCAAAGCTAAGCAGTGGCATTTCTACCAAGTCAGGGAGGAGAGCAGGGATAGACAAAGGCTACCAAGGGGAACACTTACATTTGCTCGGCTTTAAAAACGTACTTACTTTTATTTTATCTGCATGGAGCCGAGTGTATGTACGAGTCACACAGGTGCAGGTACCCCACAGAGACCAGAAGAGGGCCTCAGCTCCCCTGCAACTGAAGTTACAGGAGGCTGTGAGCTCCCTGACGTGGGTGCTGGGAACCAAACCAGGGTCTTCTGTAAGAGCAGCAAGTGTTCCTCACTGCTGAGCCGTCTCTCTAACCCCATGTTTGCTCCATTTTAAGCAGAGGGCCCTCTCAACCATGTTTTGTTAAGGAATTTACAAGATGGCTGACTTTTTGTCAATTCGTGGACACGGTAGCATTTTCTACTCTAGGATGAAATCGGTTTAGCTTCATGTTTCCCAAATTTCCTGCATGATGCTAATGATTAAATTGTCTCTGTATTATATTTGGACCAATTTCAGTAACTTGTAATTTGGGTGAACCAAAGACTGAATCTCAAAGGGTCGTTCACGGCAAGAGCAAACCACAGGACGGTATGAGAGAGACAATGAGAGGCCTTGGGCTGCTTATAAAGGATGAGCTCAAGCGTCCAGACCCAACATATTTAACTCCATTACCTTCTTTTACTTCTTTTCACACTGAACCATAAGGAAGAAGCTACCACGATCTAAGGAGCCACACTGAGTGCCTTTCCAGGTCATATGAATTCACAGAAACACATCCTGGAGAATGACTGTGGAGGCAAATGCCCAAATAGATCAAAGGTGGATGGGTGCTCAGGAGAGGAGAGAATGGACCTTCAAGAGGACCCATGTGACCAGCTGCCCCCTCTCCAGTTATTAAAGAACACAGGAGATCAACTCCATTAAACAGGAAGTGTCCCCTCCTCCAAATTTCCGCATCAAATAGCCTGCTCCTGAGTACAAGCTGCTAATCACGTTTGGGATCTGCTGAGCTGTTAGTGCAGTCTCCTCCTGGGGAAAGTCCTTTTGATTTTTGAGCTGAGCAGGACTCCTAGAGCACCTCAAGGTAACATAAGAAGACAAAGTCATAGAGTTCCAGGGATAGGCTAATACTACCCGGCCTCACATTTATGCCTCTTGCATTTAGACGCCCCCTGCCAAGCTGCTGACACTCAAACTAATGATCTTAAAGCATAGTAAGCTTTTGCTTCTGTTCTGTTTTCAAAGGAGCATGTGTAAGTAATGTCACTCTTGGTCAACTGTCACTTCTTTTCAATATAACATAAAGTGCATTATTTCGGTATGTATGAATAAGGTGGATGTATATGTTCATGTGTATGCAGGCGCACGGCTGTGGGCAAGTGCACATGTGCACACGGGGAGGCCAGAGGTCAACCTTGGGTGTTGTCCCTCAGGAGCTGTCCACTATGTTTTCTGAGACAAGGTCCTTCACTAGGACCTGGGGCTTACTAAGAAGATTAAGATGGCTGGAAAGTCAACTGTGGGATTCTACCTGTCTCCACCTCCCCAGTGATGGCAACTGTGGAAACCTTCACAGACTACGTCATGACTGCTGGTCCTTGATGGTCTCATCTCCTTGTCCCCTGACAACACTCTGTGGTTACGATCAGGGCGTCTGAGCAAACAGGTCTCTTACTATGGGTGGCCTCATTTGTATCACCTCAAGATCAAAAGAAGGCCTATCGTAGCCCATACATAGACTAGCATTCTTCTGACAATAAGATGACATGCGAGGGAAATCAGAAATACCCTTCTGAGGTATGCTCTCCACACAAGGTAATTATTAAGTATTTACCAGTTCATTCACCCGTTTGCTCGCTCAACAAATATTTGGCATGTCCCTACTACACACCAGACATGACATGAAAGCCTCAAAATATAAAATGACAGGATCCCAGTGGCTCCTTGATCATCAAGGGTAGGGCACCCACTCCTTAGGGACAGGGAGAAGGAGTGAGTCAATGCCTAACACCCCTGGAAATAAATAAGCAATATCATTTTTCTACTCATGGTTTATCTTCAACATGAAATTTATGTAGAAAAGAATGAGGCTGCCCTTTAAAAGAAAAAAAAAATTCAGCGGATCAAAAGCGTCATTAATCAATGTCTCTTCTAAATTAAAAGGTTCGCAAAAAGGTGGGCACGGAACCAACGTGGGAAACAAATCACTCCCCTTGCTGAGTGAGGGTCAGAGTCTAAATGGGAGAGTCTCTGTGTTTACCCAGCTCATCTCCTGCGTAATGGATTTGGAGAAGAGATTTCCGCTGGGACTCTCTGCTAATTTGAGGCTTGCCTTTTGCTTTTTGAAAATGACACATCGAAGGCTACTCTGCTAGAGGGCCATAGAAATAAACCTGCATGTTTTCTCGGTAGCATGCTTCTTTCCTGACCTAACCCAGCAGATCCCCAGCCTGCTTCTTGGGGTGGCTGAAAGACACCATTTGCCAAATGACAAACCTTAGCAAACAGTTGCAAAAGATGTACGATGAACTGGAGAAAGTACTTCTCCTCCAAGGGCTAGAGGAGATCTGGGGACCCCAAAGGGGACTCCCTTAAAATCAGGAGCACTTCAGGCTGCTGCAAGTTGTTGAATGCACACGTGAAGGCATGAGCTCGGATCACCAGAACCCCCGTGGAAAGGGGGGTTTGATGGTGTACACCTATAATCTCAGTGCTGGGGACTGGAGTCAAGAGGATCCCTGAAGCATACTGGCCAGCCAGTCTAACCAAATCAGTGAGCTCCATTAGACCCTGATTCAAAAAATAGGTGCTGATTGGGAAAGATACACAGCTTCATCTTCTGGCTCACACATACACATGCACACACATACCTAGAACCACATTAATATGCACATATACCCACCTCCATTCCTCCCACACACCCACATCCACATTAGCATGCACATACTCACACACACCACCATACATACACACCACACACACATACACACACATGTACACACACTACCAACACAAACATGCACACACATACCCACACCATCATTAATATGCACATATACATACCTACATTAATACACACATATATACACACATATAACACAATACCCCCCACACACACTAACATGTACACACACCCCTCCAATACACAGGTAGTGTCTCAGTCAAGAGTGTCTCAACCAATATTTTCCATTACCTGCTCTCCAGACCACTGCCCTCTGCATACCATTGTAAGTTGAGAAACACAGTGTTTGATGCCACAGTCTCTACAGAGACATGGCACAACCTTTGCCAGCCAGCATCCCTGTCCAGAATAATACCAACCCAGGGATTTACATGTGCTTAAAAATGAAAACAGAATAATAAAACAGCAGGCAAAGCTGGATGGCTGGCAGTTTCAACAGCTGCTAGGAGGATCCAGCATAGCATTTGTGAGATTGGTTCCCAATGTTCTATTGTTGGGTACCTCAAACTTTGGGCTGGGGTCCGTCTGTAAATGCTCAAAATCTTACAGAGTGCCTGTGTCTACAAAGAAAATGCTTCCAGCCTTCCCTCACATCTTGGATTAGTCCCAGAGCTTCTATCCGTATGCCTCTCCGTTCCTCAACTTTGAATAAACACATACCTATTAGAAAGATCAAGTGGAGATGAAGCCATCATTGGAACGTTGCTAGGCTGGAGGAGAACAAGACATGTACACCACTGGATAGGTATTTATCCGCTGCTGGATGCTGACAGAGGCCAAGGCTGCATGCACCTTCCTAAGGCCTGCTTTCCTCTCCTCTCTCAGCTTCACAAAGTAAAAGCAACTTATTTCCATTTTAAAGGTGAGACATGGGAAGCCAAGGTCATGGGAACAGTGCCCACAAATGAAAGCAAATATACAAAAGTCGCTTACACAGTGACACTCTTGATGGATACACAATCAACAAGCCTTTGTTGACGAAAGACCACTGAGCTGAGTGGGTAGTTCCTGACCAAATTCCCACTGGCCTCAGTGAGCGCCACCAAAACATTGGCAATCCCAGGCTTGGTCACCAAAAGCAACCCTGCTACACATCCTTAGCTAAGGAACACTTGACTAATTTTGAAGACCGATCTAGAGAAGTCCATTTTGTTTAAAGGATGAAGCAAAATCTGGAGAGAAGCCCCTTTGTCCTCTGTTCACCCAAATGGAAGACACACCTGTGCTATCTTGACAGACAAGGGTCCCTTTGAGATCATGAGAACAAAAGTCACAAACTAAAGGTGGTATATGAACAACATCCAAGATAAGGCTCAGGGTCTGAAGAGGACAAAAATGCCCAGCTACTGACAGCAGAAATGAAGGTACGATTCAACCTCAGGCAGCTCCGTGATGAGTGAGTTTAACTGGTATTCTTTACAGGAACAGTGTGACAACTGAGAGGTGGCTAGACCCTGGAGGAAAACATCTTTGTCCTTTCCTGCAGCTGTTAACTGTCTATAAATCCCCAGAGAGGGATGCATGGGGGGGAGGGGGATAGCTCATGAGCCCTTCCTCACAGCAACCATTAACTGTCCATAAAACCTCGGGGAGAGGAGGGGCCTTAAGAGCCCCACCCCCAAGCAACCATTAACTGTCTATAAAACCTCAGAGAGAGGCAAGGCTTCATGAGCCCCTCCCATCTCCAGAACAGAAAATTAATGAGCCCAATCCTGTGCAAGTCTCCTCTGGGTAATGGCAGAAATTGACAGTTTAGACAGTTTAGGGGAGCCGACTGGCCATGCTGGCCTAGGGGACAGTATTCCAGAACATCCCTCTTACACATGGAAGACAGAATACCAGAAGCCAAACCTGGAGCCCATTTTCAAGACTTGCATCAAAACACAGCTATGCTATTTCTGTTACCATAGTCTGTGGTTGTTTGTATGCCCCCAAAGCACAGCTGGGGAACTGAGACAGGGACCATATTCAGCCCATGATGCCTGAAATAGTCACTGTTGGTCTCTTTTTACTGCCCTGCCCACAATAAAACAAAAGTTTCCATTCCCTGGATTAAATCACTATAGTCAGTTTTTGATCAATGAGGACAAACTCCATCCTAACTGCAACACAATCCTTCCTGGAAAATGTCCTATAAGCAAAGAACAAAGGGGCTAAGGGGACAGTTCAGTTGCTATATGGCTGCCCTTCCAATTATGAGGACCTGAGTTGGATGCTCAGAACTCCTATAAAACAGTCAAGTTTAGTGATGCACACTTGTATCCCAGCACTTGGGAGGCACAGACAGGCAGATCCTTGGGGCTCACTGAACAGCCACTTGGCCTAATCAGAGAACCCTTAGATCAATGAGAGATGGGTTCATCTCAAAACAAGGTGGGTGGCACCTAATGACACTGAAGGTTACCCTCTGGCCTCCACAAGCACATGTGCACGGCTGCATGTGCACAGAGAACACACACAACTGAAAACCCACAAGGAACTGAACAAAAGAATAAAAATGCTTGGTTCTTCTTCCCAGTCAGTGTTAGTAAATATTAATATCAAATCCTGCATGTACAGACGCCCTGGGATGTGTGAGAGGACATTCAGGAATGGATACAGAACCAGGCCTTTGAGGAACTTACAAACTCTGTGGATCATCACACAAGAACAGAGATGCTTCAGAAATAATCAGTCATGGGCGGCAAGTAGTAGAGACAAGTGCATGCTGCTATCCAAACATACAACCAGGGACCTAATCCAGACTGGAGGAGTGTGAGAAATCGTCTCTCAAAATGTGATGCTTACCTGTGCCCACACATACAGCCTCTCCTGCTGCCCAGCTTCCCAACTTTATCATACAAAAGCTATTCCTGGGTGCAGATGGATTCTCCACACAGGGCCACTGCCAATCTATCACATAATATTGGCTGATGATACTCAGAGTCCCAGGTTCTAGAAGATACCTGTTCTGGTCCAGTTATCAAGTGCCCTCCACCCCCTGTAAAAACACATGTGCTGGGAGGTAAGTCCCCAACAAACAATGCTGTGTTGATTGTTCTAGAAATTTTAGGAGCTAGACATTTATTGGAGGAAGTAGGCCACTGAAGGCAGGTCTATAGGAATATCTTAGCCTCTTCCTATCTCACTCTGCTTCCTTTCCACTCTGAAGTCAGGAAACTTCTGTGCCATGCATACCTACCACCATGATGTTCTGGCCAAGCACCCAAACATGTATGAGCCACATTCTTGGAAACCATGAGCCCAAATAGGCTTTTCCTCTCAGTGATTTTGGCCATAGTAATGAGAGAGTTAAGTAACCAGAAGAATCCTGTTTGGTGAATTCAACATTTCCATATGACTTCAATTTATAAGTCTAGAGAGTTTTAGACAGGGAGGTGTTTGTGCATCTATAAGCAAAGGAGAGTTTAATTCTTAGTCACTTTACATTGGGACCATAAGATCAGACCCTTGCCCCCAATACTTACCACCTTATCATGGATACTTAACATCTGGAGAACTGCCCTGGACTGAAAAGCTTAGCAAAGATGATGCCTTTTTTTTTTTTTTTTTTCAAAATACATCAATTCCCAGGGCCAATGAAGTATTTATGGTAAACTGCCAAAAAATGTAAAATTCCTAATTCCAAAGCTCAGTCAAATGAGGATGAGAAGCGCAAGACCTGGAAGAGGCTTGACACTGGGCCTAGAGAGCCAGGGACTGCCACGTGTGCAAATCTGAAGCCGAAGAGCTCCGGCAACAGGGCATGCTGGGGATCTGACTGGATCCCTAATTGCTTTGGCAGCTGTCCCTCATCCTGCTTGGGCTTGCCGGCTGCACACTGTACTGGTGGGACAGGGACGTCCCCTTCACTCCTGTCAAAGCTATCAGCTCTGGATTTCAAAGCGCCAAGCTGCCGATCGAGTAGTTATCTCGCTGTGGTAGGGGGTGGGGAGGGGGGAGCTGCAGAACCGTATGATTGATAACTGTATTTTATTCGGGACTCCAAGGACTATAAAAAAAACAAAACAACCCTACCATTTGTTGAGTGCTCACTGTGAGCGATGCTCTTGTTCTATTGATTTTCTATCCGCCGCTGAATTTCATTCCCACCGTAGCCTTTCGTTAAATGCCTATGATGTCCCTATTTTCCAGATGAGGAAGAAGGGTCCCAAGGCAGGCTGCTTGCACAAGATCACAGAGTTAGTAAAGCGCCAAGCCAGATGCAAACCCAGGCCATCAGGTCCAGGCATGAGCCATGGGGGCTAGGGGTGTCTCTGTCATCCAAGTTGGCCTTGAACTTGAGGTCCTCCTACCTCAGGCCTCCAAGTGCCATTCCAAGTCCTATTCCAAGTGGGTGCCACCATAGCTGGTGCAGCTCATTAGGTTCTAAATGACACTCTTACACATTCCAAAGCTTTACATTTAAGCCTCATAGCAAGCCCACCTCTGGCCTGAGAAATGGAAGCTCCAGGCATGTGAGAGGGACTGAGGAAGGAAACAGAAGTAAGAAACAAATCCTCCCTTCCTTTTCTATAATCCCAAAAAACTTCTCGCCGTCTACTTCCCTTGGGTCTACCAGCAGCACTGAACGAAAGCCAAACTGCCAGTTTTCCCAAACACTGAGTGCCGTGTCAGGCCTTGCCACAAGTGAGCTGATGAGAGGCAGGAGCGGGAGCACAGGTTGTGAGCAAAGCGATCATTGTGACCGCCTGGTGTCAAAGAAGGCGGAACAGAAAAATACAGAATGGTGCTGAGTCTCAACGTCTCCATAATAAACTCTGAGGCAAATTCATGACCAGAGAGGACAAACGTACTTCTATGACTTCTTCTTCTTCCAGGCCTTGCATCCAGAGAAAGAGAGAGAGAACACCATCCTGTAAGGGAAGTCAGGAAGGAGACATAGCTATCCATGCATCTAGCTGGCTGGACACATTGTGTCTCACTGACCCATAGAGAGACACAATGGAAAACATGAGACACTGCAGGCCAAGAACAGGCTCAGGCTTCCCAGGCCAGCTACAGAACCAAGAGCCTATGAGCTTGCAAATGATGTGATGTAATGTACAGTGCCTGGGGCACCCGAGAGCTAGAGCACCCCAGAAGAATGAGAGCTTAGGACAAGGTGGCAAGCACCAGAAGACAGCCCTCCCTGATCAGAACTGGAGTATATGTGTGTGTGTGTGTGTGTGTGTGTGTGTGTGTGTGTGAGCAACAACCAAGGTGCCATTTCAGGCATCAAAAGGAAGGAGTGCATTTCCTAGGTTTCCTAGGAAACAGAGGAGGTCCCAGAAATTAAGAGCGAGCCCCAAAGTGCAAAAGGTCATGGAGAGCTAAAGACTCCAGTTTCATTGGCAGCTACCTGAGGCACAGAGTTCAAGGGCAGTGCTCAGTCCTGGGCCCCAACATCTGGTATGTTCATGTTTCACACAAGGGGCATGTGTTTGGGGGCTGTGAAGTCCACGTCAGAGACAAATCAGTAAGCCAGAAAGGAAGAGAGAGAGAGAGAGAGAGAGGGGGGGGGGGAATGACAGAAGATGCCTGGAAATGTGGCAGCCTTGGGGGTGGGTAAGAAACTCACTAACCTGTGACTCGGGACAATGGGAGTTCTGAGACAATGTCACAAATTTGGATTGTCAAAACTCTTTCCAAATCATATTTGACCTGCAGTTGCAGGTACACAATGGCAAGGTTAAACTAAATTCTCCATCACAGAATTTGCAACTGAAGGTCTATTGCTAGGACTCATAACTATGAATGCATCAGAGGTAATGGTGAGTAGGGCTAGGGAGGTAGAACCTTCTTGAAAGAGCTTGCTGTCATGGGCCCTGAAATTCAGCCCAGGAACACCCACATAAAAGCAGGCTTAATGGTGTGCATTTGAAAGCCCAGGGCTGAAGAGGCAGGGGCAGGTGGATCTCTGGGACTTTGGCCAAGCCAGCCTAGCTCAAAGGTGAGTTCTAGGGCAGTGCCAAAAGCCGCATCAAAAACAATGTGGCTGGCAACATCCAAGGTTGATTTTTGGCTTGCAGACAGACACACACATACATGTGTACCAGCATATATATACATACAAAAAAGGACACTGAATCATGTTATCATACTACATTGTATGTTGTGGGAGGGGGGAGTATGAAAACATGAACCTACTTCAATTAATGCAGAGAAAGTGACATAAATTTTATAAATCAGCTTTGTTTTTAAATTGTACATTCATGTGTCCCAAGTCTGGAGAAGCTGGAAATAATCCAGTTTGCCTGACTTCTGAATGGTCTTTTCGTTAGTGGATGTGAAAAAAAAAAAAAAAAGAAAGGATTTCATAGTACAGGAAGGTATAGTGGATTCAGAGCATTCAGTGCCTCCGAGCACTTCCCTGCGTCTCTGTCTGTGACTGTGCCCATGAAAAGGAAGATAGCGGCAGGGAAGCAGGCAGGAAGCACACTGCTGGTGTGGAGGGCTAAAGAACTACTGTACCAGGAAGGACTAGGTCCTGTAGTCAAAAGTCAGAGACACAATTTGGGAATGCTACTGGGAAAGAGCAGCAGCGATGGAGTTCTCCAAAATCATATAAAACAAAAGAGGCTGAACCAGGCAAATGTTACCACTTCTGGGAGACAGGGTTCCATTAAACCTGTCCCTGTGCTAGTGATTTTTAAATTATTTGAGCTTTGAAATTGTTCTTAGTTAGATGGAAGAGGCAGAAAATAATTATCAATGTCAGGTGCAGCCACATGGTAAAGACAGCCCCAGCGTCCCAAGGTGCCTGAGACATGACAAAAGTGATTCCAGAGCTCCCAAGGGAGACTGCCAGTCCCAGAGGAGCGGGAACAAAGGGCCAGGGGTATAACGAAGAAATCCTTCAAGCTCGATGTGCTCAGGACCTGAGTGGAGATGGTGAGCGGAAACAATCTTTATAATATCAATGAGAAGAACAAGTTACCAAGCAACAACCAACAGGAATTCGTGGAGACATGTCACATCTGCCCCTTCAACCAAGTGACAGGGCAGGTAGATAAAGGGGAAATGAGAGAGGTAATCTTATGGACTCATGTCAGTCCCTTGATTCTGTCCCTCGTGACATTCTCATCACAGGACCAGGAAAATGCAAGGAGGCATGCCACACCCAACGGGTGGTTATCACTGGTGTCCTGTCAACCCTGAGGTGCTGAACAAGTGATGTTCCACAGCAGCCACCTCCACCCCAGGATTATTGAATATTTCTATCAGCAAGAAGCATTGCACTTCCTGTACCGGGTGAGCCAGCCTGCAATCAAGTCCAGGGTCTTGTTATCGCCAGCCTGTATCACCGCCTTTCTCATCAACCAAGGTGTAGCCTCATAGTTTACCTCTGAGGGACGAAGACAAAAATCTAAGACAGTAACCATAGACAGAGGGATGGAAACTCACTCCCCAGCCACCTCTCCCAGAACCCCCTTCTCCTGGGCTCACAGAGACTCAGAGTTGTTTTTTTAAATCTTCATCACATATAGACAGGGCTCACAAAACTTCTAGGAAGACAGCAGGAGACGATTCCAGGAAACCTCAAATGTGTGCTGCATACTCAGCTCCAGGGATGCTAGGAGACTCCCAGCCGAAATCCAGCCCACGGGTATGCAGAGGTAGAAAGCATCTCCTACAGACAGCCCTAAAGCTTTTAGAGACCCAGTTCAGAACGTCAGCTTGGAGACTCCATTTCTGAAGAAACAGGTGACCCCGATGGGAAACTGCCAGGAAATAAACAAATGGCTACTCCAGTGCCCAGGAAAGCTATGGCGAGATTGCTTAACTAGGCAGGGGGCGGAAAGAATGGCGAAACTTACTGATTGTTCATTTAGAGCGGAATTAGTAATAAAATCCCACCATAAAAAGGATTTTCAAAATGTTAGGTCCAAGAATATAGCCATTTTGCTTCATCCCCAGAAACCCCCCTGATGGGGTTTTATGACCCCTCCTCCCTCCCAGCAGTGTGTTCCTCACCATAAACAAATTTCATCCCAGCATTAGAACTAAACAATATTCATTAAGAATCCCGCCAAAGTGCAACATGTAAGTAAATCAAACCTTTGATGCTCTATTTTGCAAATTTCATGGGCCACTAGGGATAATTAAAAGGGCAATTATATAAAGTTGGTGCAGTTTTGAGAAACAAATGACATTTTCTGCTTTAAAGCAGTTGATAATTTGATATTTTGCTATTAGGGCCATCATGTGTACTTTTATAGACAGGCCGCCAAATAAACAACAAATGTTCCTTAACAACCTCTAATGGCTGTTTTTGCCCACTAATATCACTCACCAATCTAGTCCATAAATCATACACTAAAAGATTAAGGTAAAGATAATGAAAAAGTATTAGAAGCCATTAAGCTAAAGGATAAGGGAAAATAAGGGGGGAAAAGGGCTAAAAGCGTCGATTTCTTCTGTGCTTTTTGCAAAAACACCTAGCGAAGTCGGAGCTGGGAGTGTCGGAGTGGGCTCAGTGTTGTCACCGGGTTTAACCAGCGCTCGGAAGCCGGCAAAGTACATTACAGCTCATGAAAAATACGGCGCCGAAACGGCTAGTGGCAGAAGCATTTAACTTCCTTGTTAGCAGCCTCCCCCAAGTGGCACTTTTTCACCAGCAAGTTGTTTATTATGTGCGGTGCCAGGCAAAACTGATTAAATGGGGCTCTTAAGAATCAAAGCGTTATAAATTCATGGAAATACAGAGAGCAATAAATTCCATGGAATTAAAAGCTTACTAGTGCTATTAGCATTTCAGGATGTTTGAATTGTTAATATTGATGCGCAAAACTGATGTGCCTCTAAGACAAGGCGGACCACAGCGCCACATGTGAGATGCCAAAGGGGAAAAAAAAATCTTTTTAAAAATCATTGTCATTGAGGCTGGGCAGTTGTGAAAGCCACCAGGATTGGAAAATGGGGGTGGGGGTGCCTAATTACTCTCAAAAATTCTCATTTGCCCTAAAAAGCCAATCCCACCACAGAAGAGAGAAGGTACCAAAAATAAAGATTTATACCCGTGAGGAAAACCAAACAAGCATGAAAAGTATTACACAAAGGATCTGTGCTTAAAATGCACAGAAATCTTGTCTTAAATACAGAAGGTGAGAGTTTCATCTGGTGACTCGGTCTCAGCAGGGAGCAGGAGCAGTGTGTGATGACCAGGAGGGTCTTGGCTAACACACAGTAGAAATAATCTTCCATCTGATCACTTGGGAAAGTACCATGGGGAGGTGGGCGAGCTGGCGAAGTGCCTGCTACATTTTCCGGGTTTGCCATGTTTCGTTCGGGGCTTTTGCTGAAGTAGGTAAGGTATTCTTCTAAAGTGATTGGGGGGGGGGGATAAAAAAAAAAGTCAATTATTATGCCATTAGGCAAGTGATACCCTGTCTTTCCCAAGGGCAAGCTCCAGAGCAGTAATTCTGCGGTGCCTGCCTATTCAAATGCCTCTTTCAACAGAAGCGTGTCTTGGAATCTTCACTGGGTAAAGGTGAATGCAGGGAATGGGCAGGAAGAAGGAACTATGAAGGAACAAGCCCTTCTTAAAGAGTTCACAAAGCTAATTTAACTCTAGTGGAGAAAGAAAATACTGCCCAGAAATTCTGGGTGACCCTTTGAAAAAACAAATTGAGGAGAAAATGTATTCTAATTCTGGAACTTTAGAAAAAAAAAACAGAGGGAGAAAAAAAAAATAACCTAAAGCTCTCAACCTAGACAGATATCAAAAACATCTCTTCATCCATCCCAGAGTTGGCCCAAATGCACTATTTTTGAACATATCAAGGGAGCTTAATTCTTTTGATCAGAGAACCCCGCATGTAACAGAATCCACTGACCCATCACTGGTACGTGTGGTTATCTCTGGGGCTACGCTCCACACGTGAATATAACATTCTATCCACTGAAGCTGTCTGCTGCTTCCCACAGAGGAACAGAGCCTGGTCACGTACCAAAAAAACAGAAAGCAGACAAAGAGGGAAAAGCTAACGGAGGAAACAAATGCCTGTGTGTGTGCTTGCGACAGGCTTAGGTCCAAAGCACTGTTGTGGTAGCAGCACCTTCCAGCATGGATGCATTGCTAGAGCTGATGTTCTGCCCTTGAGACAAGACCTACTGTGTGCATGCTCCTGGCAGGGGAGAAGAACAGAGAGAAAACATCATTCTTGTGCTCATAAAAGCTTGAGCGTCTCCCTAGAGAAACGATCAATTATAAGGCGCCCATCACATGTTCTAAATCGGGAACTCAAAAGATTCATAGAAGACAGCTTCTCTGTCCGGTGGGATTTTAAGATGAGGCATAAACCCTCAAAAAAAAAAAAACCCCTCTGAACAAGGCAGTTGTATAGCTAGCAATACTCTATACACACAGAATGAGGGGGGGGGGCAGCAGCTAACCACATGAAAATAAATAGTAAAAACAAATAGATTGCTGGAGAAAGTCTGCAGAACAATGAATAGAAAACTATACATAATTTTCTCTTGCCAATGTTCTGCCCGTCGTAAGGTGGACCAACTTTACTGCCCACGTGGGGCTCTGTATAGGGCTAGCTGTGATAACAGCAAGCAAAAGCAGTGTGACCCTTACCATAGTGTTGTGTCTTATCAACTGAGTCAACTGTTCTTGAGATTAAAAAAAATATATATATTTGAGAAGAAAGTTGTATTTGTTGCTAACACACACCTGCTGCTTTTCTGGTCATGATTCCCTAAAATTACAGTAGGACAGATGTTTGTCCAGCCTTGCATTGTAAACCATGCTACTCAGACTCCGGAGACAATGGACAGCACAGGGGGGACTGTATTGTAGGTTACAAATACTACAGGCACCCAGGCTTGGGTCTGTGTAAGGGTGGGGGTCCCCAGAACTAATCCCACGCTGACACTCAGGGACGCTACACCGGGTGGGCACAATCAAGAGAGACAGCATTCGTTACACTAGGAGAGACCTGCAAGCTTCCACGCCTGCGTCCTGCAGTTACCCTGTCCCTTCTTCATTCTTCTTCTACAAGCTCATGCTTCTCTTCAGAATTAGGAACTTCTCTCCGAGTCCACTCGGACTGTGGTATTTATCACCTGGGGTCAGACTATTATGATAGGAAGAGAGACACCAACACTATCTGCTTCTGATGACTGCCTGGGATGAAGAGCTCAGCCCCTTCTTGAAGGGTCACCTGACTGGGTTCCAATTTTCTGATTGAAGTTCAAAATCTTTGGGTCTCACAAAAGTCTTCCCAACGCTTAGACCACTTAGGAAGGGCTCAGGTCTAGCTTAGTTTCTGATCTGAAGACAAATACATCGGGGCCCTGGTCTTCCTGGACTGGAAGTCACAGCACATGTTGGAAGGACACTGCCTAGCAGCGTGCCCTGATGTGTGTCTTCCTTCCCACGAACACAGACACTGGCCTCACAGCTATACATGGACCTTCCTCCCTCTCCACCATTCAGTCTCCTGAGGTACACAAAGGACACCGGTGGTAGCTTACACATACTCCTGATTGCATATATTCCCCATGACCTACCTAGGACTTCAAGTGTCAGAACTGCATGAGGAATGATTCCTTGGATCCCAAAATATATTTGCAAGGAGATGCAGGGAAGGCATCACAGGTCCAGTTGGCAATCAAATGGTAATTTTCTCTTCACCTGCAACTGTCTTCCTTCATACATGTCTGCTTATGTGACAGTGTCGTCTGACCCTAATACTACTGTAATGACATTTGACTGCAACCTGTAATACCAACCCAGGCACTCACCTTTCCTCAAGGCCACCCCAGTCATAAATCAAACTGCTTTCTTCTCCCTCCTAATCCTGGCACCCCTGTCAGGTACAAGAGTCTGGGATTGCTGGCTTCCAACACAGCAGTGGACTGATACTCCCTGTCAGACCCACCCTATTCAGCACTCCTTAAATACGGCCCTATGCTGCCACCATTATTTCTGATGCCAAGTCTGCCCTTGAAGACGTCCCTTGTGCTACTGTTGGGAAATTGGTGCTATATAATAGGGCCTGGATTGGAAAGGGTACACAGTAAGCCAGATCAGGACTGGGGCAGGGAGACATGAGCCACGAGTAAGTGCCAAGTGAGTGGCAAAGGACTGAGCCTTTTTCCTCTGTTGTGCTGTGCTGAGCCCAATGACCAACTTGGAAGGTCTAGCCGTGGTGGCGGCGGCCACACAGGAAGGGAGGATGACACAGAAAAAGTCATTTGAAGGCAAGAAAAGAGAACAGGATTCAATTGCCTATGAGTGTGCTTCTCATTCTGTCAAAGTTTTACTCCGCTCCCAAGGCACATGCTAGGGAAGCCAGACACCTTTCAGAGAAGTCTCGACTCCATGGCACCTCCCACAGGAGTCTCTTGCTCATTCTCCCAAGTAGAGCTGAGCCTTTTCCATAACTCCTTTAGGTCTCATATTGCACAGGACAAAATATTTCCCTGTCAGCACCACTGCTTTCTCTGCCAGCTTTGAGCTCTGGAGGATACGCATCCTGGTGTCTGAGGTCTACGGGACACTAGAATAACAGATGCTCTGGGTCTGCCGATGTCTATGCCATTGCAAACAGGAAACAGAAGAGAGGAAGTGAAAAGTCAACCCTCCAGGTGTGCCACCTCACCAAGATCCTTTGTGAAGGCACTCAGAAGTACATGACCCATGGACACCCCCAGAGAGCTGGGGGGAGGCTGTGTGTAACCTACGCACAGTGCCTTGGAGTGCCTCACCAGCCTGAAGGGAGTCTTGTCAAAAGTGGGTTGCCTCAGAAGACAGCGGAGAACAGTAAGGAGTTAGGCTGAGCGGAGCCAGACCTACATTGGACTATTTGTTAAATCATCAGTCTCTTTTTGCTGAAGCCAGCAGGGGCTGAGTCTTACAGGATAGCCATGTATAAAATCTTCATGATACACTGATGGAGGTCACAAAGGAATCAGCATTACAGGAGAAAAGCCATGCCGTCGGAGTCACGGGGAGGAGATCTGAGCTGAATGGGCTGTTTCTTATCATTGGTGGGTTCTCAAATCAATCAGCAATCTTATCTGATTTTCGCTTTTACTAAAAGCAAGAATTTAAGAGAGACATCATCAAAACTAGTATCTGATCGATTTCAGCAGAGAATGCTGCCCTTTTGGGTATTAACAGTTTGTTCTTAGATACACTGAAACTCTGCTTAAATGGGATTATACTCCTGCATCCAAGCTAAAATAGTACAGTGGGACAAATCGGAAGAATGAATCCTATCTCCAACACACACCAATTTTCTGGGCCCAAATGACTACTGTCACCCATTTCCATTTGTGTGTGTGTGTGTGTGTGTGTGTGTGTGTGTGTGTGTGTGTGTGTACACATATGGATAAAGAGGTGTGTGTTTATATGTATGTGGGTATGTGCGTATGAAGGTTGATAGTTATCCTCAGGTGATGCTGTTGAGAAGCTGGCCACCTTGGGTGGTATGGTTTTTGTTTATGTTATTATTAGTGTACTGGGGGAGTAAGGTGGGGAGGGCTCACTTTGGGGAGTCAGTTCTCCAGTTCTCTCCTTCTACTTTTATGTGGGGTCTAGAAACTATCTTTGAGCATCAGGCTTACATGGCTCAGCTCCCACCTTGTTTTTGAAGACAGGGCCAGTGAGGCCCAGGGATTCATGTGCCTGCTTCTTCTCGGGTTCCCACCACCTCACCTGCTGTCTCACAAACACCCTGGGGACCAATCACCTCCAGGTCCACATGCTCGCACGGCAAGCTCTCCTGCTTCTCTCTTTAAAAACATTCTACACAGCTATAATAATATATATATATGTGTGTGTGTGTGTATATATATATATATATATATATATATAGGACATGTGTATTTCTTTTTTCCCACACCTATTTTATCCACTTGTCACTTAATAGTACCCACTCGAGATGTTTCCATATCAGCACATATAAGTTCATGTTCATTTCTACTGCAAATGTGGCAAAATGATGTCCCCCAGTGTCCCTCACCCCTACACAGACAAGAGCTTCATTTACCAATTTCTTCCTGATGGACATTTCGGAAATCTCTTTGTATCATAGAGTACATTGTGAATTACAACCTTGTACACAGGCCTTTTATCAGAAGGGAAGGTATAAATCCTATCAATAACAGGCCATGTTTCCCATTGCATCTGTGAAAGGAGGCAGTAACACAGCTCACTGGAGAAAGAAATCCCGTTCTACCATTTCAACTACCCTATGCCCAGGTTTCAAATTTACTACTACTACTAGTGATAGTGTTGGGCAAACAGGTCATTGTCTAGGACTGGTATAAAAGCACGGCTCAGGAAGGAGCAGTCTAGACTATCAGCTATATGTCAACTGTGGGAGAACCAAACAACCAGGTGAAAGAGCTCCCTTTACCTCCTAGGACTCTTCCAAAACAATTTTTTTTATTGTTATTTTTTTGAGAAAGGGTTTCTCTATGTAGCCTAGCTGTCCTGGAACTTACTATATAGACCAGATTGGTTGCAAACTCATAGAGATCTGCCTCCACCTGCCTCTGGAGTGTTGGGATTAAAGATATGTGTACCTGGCTTTCTTCTTAAAAATTTTAACCTTTATCATCATCATCATCATCATCATCATCATCATCATCATCATCGTATGTGTGTGGTGTATGTGGGGCCTGGGTGCCATGATGCACATGTGGAGAGCAGAGAACAACTTCTGGGAATCAGTTCTCTCCCCTGGGGTCTGGGGACCAAACTTAGTTCACCAGGATTACATGGAAAGAGCTTTTACCTGCGGAGCATCTGTCTGACTCCCTCCTAAGCATCTCTTAAAGATTTCCCTTGCCTTGATGGTGGCCATAAGAGATGTTACAGACTCAGCAGAAAACTGCAGGAACCTGCATCTAATGGTACAAGTTAGGCTTCTGTGTGTCTGCCTGTTAGCAGGGTGTAGCTAGCCCCCACGAGGCTAGAGGAGTTCCCCCATGTTCTCTTGCTTGTTCTTCTGCAATTTCTCTCAGTCTGTCTCTTCATACTTCCAACATATCCTGAGGGCATTCTTGCAGCCAGTTTTTGCTCAGTCTAATTATTCTTTACTTTTAAATAATATAGTAACTTTGATGGTTTCATTTGTACTTAAACCCAACTAATTTGCCCAGATGATGGGTAGATACTGCCAACGACCCAGTGTGCACACACCGGGTGGGGGTGGGGGAGCACCTGCAAACATCAAAACAGCAAATGATGGAAAGGGAGCCCTGAGCAGTGTACTACCAAACACACACTTCCTTTCCTGGGCAGTTTCTGAAGATGTGTGAGGACAGGGAACACTGGCCTTGCGGCCTGCTTCCCAACGTTCTCTCTTCTTAGTTACTTCTCTCTTCTTACTTTCTTTCCATGCACTCCAGCAATGATGTTTTCTAAACAAAATACCAGAATGGACAGTAGGAACAAATCTTTCTAAAGTCCACGGGGTCATCTACAAACTCACTTCTGCTGTAAAAATATAGATACTCTGGACTTTCTTGTCATAAAGACAGATATATACACATATGAGTAGTATATTTTATAAATGAAAATGGAGTTCTATACTGAGAACTCTGAGATGTGCCCAAGTCATCTCATTATTTTCTTATCCCACAATGGGGCTTTCCCAACGTTCTACTAACTCAGCAAGGATGGTACCATCTAGAGATACGGAGAATCTGGGTGTTACGACATTGGGTATGTGATATAGCATCTGCCTAGTATGGATGACGTTCTGTTTTACCCAACATATACAACAAACTGCAAAAGCTAAGTGTCATCCTTAATAGCTCCCTCGCCTTCAGAAATCTCACTCAATTCATTAAAAACTGCTGCCTAGTTTTAACTTCTAAACATCTCTTAAAGGTTTCTCCTTCCTGTCTATCCATCAGCTACACTATGGTCCATATCATGGTCATGTGTTGCCCAGTCTTCTCCAGTAGTCTCCCGCTCACTCCAGGATGACACTTAGCTTACTTTCTATCACTCACCCCATAACACACTATAAAGAAATTAAAATTAAAAGTTGGCAAACCCAGACCCAAGGCCATGTATATCCAGTCCAAAATCTCTACCTGTGACTCGGTCACCCTCACTCCCCTGGGACCCACTATATTCTTTATGCTCAGCTCACCACAACACAGCCTGTACCAACAGAAAACATGTGCATGCATTCTCTGTAGTTCCTCCACACTTCTTTTTTTCCTCCAGATTACTTCCCTAAGGAATCTTCTCCAACTTACAACACCTCAGCTGTAGGTCCTAAAAACAGCAGACATCAATCTAGGGACACATTAAATGAGCCACTGTCAATCCAAATGTCTACAAGGAACTGGGGGGGGGGGGCGTGGCTAGAAAGATGGCCCAAATACCTGAAGAAAGAGTGAACTAATGTGCAGTAGGGTCATTAGTAGTGAGCCTGCTTACTTCCCATCCTGGCCACATCACATGGCTATGGTCTGGGTTTGTGGATGAGTTCTGGCCTCTGCTGTGAGCACTGGTACCCTTCCTGTAGGGAGAGGAGTGCCTTCTAGTCACAGGGGCTGGGGGACAAAACCCAAACAAAATGAAATTACACTTAAAAGCATTTAGCAGGACCTGACTGACACACGTCAGATCTTCAATAATTCATCATTATTTACCTTTTTCTTTTTTCAGTATTGATGGTTGCTAAGCAAGTGTTCTAACACTGAGTTTAACATTTCCCCAGCCCCTCCCAAATAAACTTTTAAAGATAGTTTCCCTAAGCTGATCAAGCTGTCCTTGACTCACAATACATCCCAGGCAGTCCTTGAACTGTGATCTTTATTCCTCAGCCTAGCAAGAGGGTGGCTGGGGTTACAGGCCTGTGCCACGAGGCTTGGCATCATCAAATGCTGTTCTTGTTACTTGCTGTGAGGCAAGCCTTAAAGCAACTGCAAAGTAATAAAAGGTTTTCTTTCCAGGGTTCTCCATCTTCCCCTCCATTGTAAGCACAGAATCCCAGGTGTGTCACTTAGCACAAGGATGCGCTCACTGTATACCATCTCACCGGGAAGCTGGGTACCCAGACAAAACCCCCAGGCTCCCTCCATGAGCTCAGGCATGCAGCAATCAGAGAGATCCCAGCAAAGAGATCCCTATCAAGCAACTTAGCAGGTACCCACTGCTGCCCTTCACAGAGCTCTTTGTAGCATTTAAGGAAAGTCATTGTTATTCTAAATAGAAATATGAACTGTTTAGATTCTCACAGAAAATACTTCACTAATATATACTCTTTATTTTTAATTTTTAATATCTACTTATTTTCTTAAGAGACAGGGACTCACTATGTAGCTCTGGCTGGCCTGAAACACTTTCTGCACTCTAGCCTGCCATCAAATTTGTAGAGACCTGCTTGCTTCGGTTTTCTGAGTGGTGCGATATTCTTATAGAGATACTTCAGTAATATATACAAAATTGCAACATAAATCAATATACATTCCTCAGGCTCAAATATACACAATTTTCACCCAGTGAAAATTCATCCTGGGAAATCACCCTTAGTCAATGCTTTTCATCTGGGACAAACTTATCATTTAGCTGACACACGGCAGGGTCTGGGGATAATTTTGGTTATCCTGCCTCTGTGAAGGTAGGGATGTTCTCTGGTATGGACTGAGCAGAAGACAAGGAATGTGCAGACATCGTTCTGCATTAACAAAGCACAGAACAGCCCCATAAAGAGTAACCTAGTTTCAAAAGTCAACAGTGTTTTCATTGAGGTCCAGATACTCTCCTTTGGGAAAAAACGAGGCAGGCTCCCAAGGTGCCTGCACAAACTCCATTCTTTCTGACCCTGAACATTCAACAAAGTGGAAATGGTTAAAAAACACACAGATTTGGGCAATGAAGTAATAGTAATGTTATTGGAAGATGTTATTGGAAGGCATCAGTAGGCAACAGATTCTCAAACTCTTAAGCATTAGGAGCTGTATTCTGTATGGATTTCTAAGTAACTATAATGTGAACCAGAAATAAAATTTTCAATGTTCTAGAAGATACATTTAATAATTTAAAACAAATAAAATTAATTTTAATAGTATATTTTCTTAAATATAATGAATCTAAAACATCCCCTCAACGTATTATTAATATACAAATTCATCAGATATTTTACTCTTGTCTTTTAAAAATTCTTTATGGAAGTTACACATTTGGCCCCCGTGAATTCAGCCTACGTACATCTCATGTGTTCAAGAGCCACTGACATCTGAGGTTACTCCGTGACAAATATGCGGAGAAAAAGATTCCTGGAAGGACTGTTGCCCAGACCCTGGGGATAACTTTAAAGCCATGTATGCTTTCTTACACATGTTCTTCTCGCTGTTGCTTTTATGATTTGAATTATCATATAGAAGTAAAGACGGATCAAACTACACGCACTTTGAAAGGACAAAGAGAAAAGATGCCCTGTGAGGCTTCATGAATGCATCCTGCTCACTCATTGAAAATGATGGATTGTGGGGATTTCAGAGAACGGGTTGCTGCCATGTATTCCTTTGTTTGATGGCAAGGTCAAGGCCATTCTTGCCAAGTGGGTCCAGAAAGCCAATCTCCTACTACCTCAAAACACATCCTAGTAGTGACAAAGAGCCTTTCTTCTGGTCTCCTGGATAGGCAGGGCTTTTGTGCACACTCACACATGAATACCCACATTTGGACAGAGTGAATATCTGATGACAACATTTCTACCCGTTACTCTAGGGGCACAAGCTTATTGCTCGATTTTTGTTTCCTTCCTTCCTTCATCCATCCAATCCATTCATTCACTGGAGAGAGGACCTGGCCTCAACCTCCTAATCTTCCAGCCTCAACTTCTTAGAAGCAGGATTACTGTTCTGTACATTATGATCAGCCCACATAACCTTTAAATGTGGCCTGTATGTACCAGTTCTGTAATAAGCTTGTAACCAATGATTCTCATGAACAGTTCCAGAAAGCCTTTTTGCAAACAAAAGTTCAGGATTTAGAAAGCTTGCAAGCTCAGCAATTTTTGTCTGAATTCAGGAGTTTCAGGGCGCCAGTGGTAAGGCCCTGTATAATCTTCATCCTTAAAACAAGACTGTAATGTACCTAATATCTGACTCAAATTTATAAAGGCAGGAGAGCCGGGTCCTTCAAAGTGGCCCCACACCATCCCACTTGAAGGCAGCTGAGGGCAGGAGAAGGAAGATGGTTTCAATTTTTAGTATCAGTCTTTGGAAATCAGATTCCATTTCTACTCAAGATCTTAACTTTCCCCTTAAATTTTGGGAAGGGAACAAAAGGTCTGGCTGTGTTTCCTCTCTGTTTCTATCAGTCTTTCTCTAATAAGGTATGGCATGTTTAAAAATAAAAACACTTCAGCATCTTGAAATTGTATTTAATGGTAAAGGTCATCAGCCTTCTTGAAAACTTATTATGAGCCAATATTTACCAGGTCCTCACTGGGCGTGGGAGGACACCCTAAAAACTTGGCATGTAGGAAATCCCAGTGCCTCTCCCAACTCTCCATAGAGGAAGAACCAGTTTTGACCCAACTGTTTTAACTCAGGACAAAAGACTATTTTAACTCAGAAGGCCACAAAGCTAAAGCATAGGGCTGAGTCCCCAAGCGGAGACTCTGAACCCCAAACTCTTAAGCAACAACACAAGACCCACTGTAGAATCTTTCCAGTGTCCCTGTAAGGTAGGTACCTCATTTCACAGTTGGGGACTAGCGACCAAATGTGCTAGTCTGTAACCATACCCCCAAAATGGCCTCTATAGGCTTACTTCACAAGCCTGCCAAGACTTACGTCACAGACTGAATGGAACAAGCTCCATGGCCACCACGCTGGCACCTAAGAATGTTTACATTTCCATTAAAATGTTACATTTCCATTAAAAACCAGTTCTGTTTTGAAGCCCTTATGACGGAACCAGAGACATTCACAAGCAGAAAAATGACTTTCAAGTGGATTTCTGGGAATGGGGAGTGGGAGTGTGACCCTGCCCATTGGGTCTGTGATCCTAACCCTGGATCCCAGCTTTGGCCTTTCCAAAAACACCCAGCTCATAGAAAGCTAGAACAGGTCTGGGAAAAGAAGTGTACTTAGCTTTTGCACTTTCCTTCCTCTGTAATCTGCCATCCAGGGCTGGATCAGAGGTGGCTGATGGAATCTGCACATCAAGACAAAAACCACCAGAGACAGGGCAGAAGGCCCTATGCATCTCTACAGCTCAACCCTGAACGGCACCTCACTTAACGCTTGTGAATGAAGATGCTCCCTGAAGCACCCAGGTCTGTCGTCAGGGTGTGATGGCTTTAGTGTACCTGGTGGCTTCATTCTGGCCTCTGGGGCCCCAGAGCAGAAGGAAGCTAGCTCAATGGGGAAAGGACTGAAGGAGAAACTTACAGAAGAGACTCCACTACAGAGCCCAGGGCCAAGGGAAGCAGTCATCAGTGGGTAATAAGGATGCTACCAAAGGAGTCTGGAGGAACAGCACCTTAATGCCAGCTGCTGAGGATAAGCCAGAGAGAGCAGAATTAGTGATGGTTTGCTCTCTCATTGCTAGGAGCCTCCTGGAGACTGGTCAGCGGGTCCTCTACAAAACAATGAGGCTGATGCACCCATCTATTCTCCCAAGAGTCATGGTTTGTTTAATGAATAGCTTTTATTAATTTATTTATTTGGTTCACTGCTGGTATTTAAAGTGCAGTGCAGAACAAGCAGATACTCGATGAGGTTTGATGAACAAAAGGAGGAACGTAAAGTTGGAAGTGCTGTATGAATCCTGAGATGGAGACCCCTGGTGCAGTGACCACCCACTGAGACAACCCTTTAGCATCCTGGCTCCCTCTACCTGTCTACCCTTTCCAACCCTGGCTGTCCTGAACACTGTGGACAAATCAGAAAACACAAACAGCCTAAAGAAACAAACCAAACTTGTGGACTTCATTTGTCAATGTTGACCTCCGACAAGTAAAGGACAGTAACAACAACAACAACAAAATACACTGTTTTACATCTTAAATTAAAAAAAAAAAAAAAAAGATGCTGGCCCACCCCTGGCAAAGTTGCAGAGAAATAAACATTTGAACCAGTGCTGGTAGCAAATGCAAACCGGTGTGTTATGAAAGGCATGGCGGTGGGATGTGAGGAGAGATCAGAAATTCTGTAACCTACACCAAAGAAAAGAACTTGAGAGGCATCTGTGGTCAGTGGACCTACGGCAATAGATAGTACCAAACCTAGCCACAGCCTCAGGACAGGACAATGAGAAGGCGTGACATGTCAGAACTTCCAAAAGGGTGATGCCATACGATGCAAGCCAAGGGCCTTACGGAACACTTTGGGATGGAGGGGCGGCTTAGAGGCAAAGCTCCTGTCCAGCATGTGAGGCCCGCCGCTGGAGCCCTAGACCACCAAAATAAAAGCACAAACAATGGGGGGTGGGCTAGGGGGAAGGGGGAAGGGGCGGGAGGGGGGAGAACAGGGGAATCCATGGCTGATATGTAAAATTAAATTATATTGTAAAATAAAATAAATTTAAAAAAAAGCACAAACAAAAAAATCACCAAACTCTCCGATAAAGGCAAGTGTTGCCTATGTGATATCACATTTTTAAATGTGTATAGGATTCTATACATTGCACTCTTGTTAAATACATATGTATCCAGAGTCACCATAGAAGGAAATGTCTGTCTCTCTCTGCATGCTGTGTGTGTGTGTGTGTGTGTGTGTGTTATTCTCAGTGCCATGATTTTAGATCATTTGTACTTTGTGTTTGGTCTATTTTCCTACCATTTCAAATTCCTATCATGGAGGCTCAACAGTTAAGAATGACTTGCTGCTCTAGCCAAGGACCAAAGCTTGGTTCCTAGAACTCACACTGAAGAATTTACAACCCCCTGTAACTCCAGCTCCCGAAGATCTCTGGGGGTACCTGTACATGCACACACATACATGCACACACTCACACAAACACAAATAAAACTAATGCAGTAATGACTATGCCTCTGAGGGGCAGCAAGCAAGAAAACCTCCATGTCTGTATTCTGGGAGCTGGAAGTACTTTTGAATTTTTTCAGAGTAGCCTCAATGAAACTCAACCGTAGAGACACTTGAAAGTCTAACCATAAACAAATTAAATGAATGATTTGCTGGGGCATCAGAAATGGGATAGCAGTGGGGTGGAGAGGTGACTTACATTTAGGATCATAAAAAGAGGTGAGGGTGATTGGCTGGCCCATGAAAGACCCACAGTTCCCACCTCATATGCTGCGAATCAAGTCTGAAGGGTGACTTCAGGCAAGAGAAGAAATATGCCTCATAACTTAATGTTTAGAAACTTCCTGCCCCAAATTCATGCAAACTACACTGCAAGCAAAACACATGGTCTTGGATCCATGGGATGATGTGATGTGCATCAAATTAATAAATTCATTGACGAGAAACTAATGGGGAATATAAAATCTCACCAACATTTAATTCTCCTTTTTACATTTATTTATTTGGGGATGGAGAGGGTACATGCCACAGCATAAGTGTACAGGTCTGACAACACCTATTGGAGTCAGTTCTCTCCTGCCAACATGTAGTTTCTGGGGAATGAATTCAGGTCCTCAAGCTTGGCACCAAGCATCATTATTCACTGAGGCATCTCAATGGACCCTCCACTACCCTTTAAATCTAATTATATTCTTGGGCTGGAGATATGGCTCAGCAGTTAAGAGTACTGGCTGCTCTTCCAGAGTACCTGGGTTCAATTCCCAGCACCCACATGACAGCTCACAACTGTCTATAACTTCTGCTCCAGGGGATCCGATGCCCTCATACATACATACATGCAGGTAAAACAAAAATGCATATGAAATAAAAATAAATAAATCACAAAAAAAATTAAAAAAAAAACCCTAATTATATTCTTTCACAATGCCTCACACAAGAGACGCCAGCATTCACAATGAACAAAGAGGGATGTAACTAAAAACGCAGGACAGCAGAAGGAGAGGACTTAGCAGTGACACTAGCCATGACAACCTTCAAGTTCAGGTACAGATATGGGGGACTTAGGGGACTACTCCTGACAGGTTAGAGATGAGGGCTGGAAAACAGAGTACCGAGCACCAATGCATGGGGACAGATCTCCATACCAAAAACAATGGTGAGACACACATAAGTGACGAACTGTTTAGGTGAAGTTGCCAGGGATATTTTCCATCCCATATTCTTTGCTCTTATAATTATCTTAATAATGTTACAATGTAATGGAAAAATAAGCATATTGTTCAGAATCACCCACAAGGTGACTCACCCAGCAGCAGGTTAATGGCACTCAGTCCCCCAGTATATCTCTGCACATCGCTTTTCCCTCTTGGCCACCCATCCCCTACATGCTTGAGGATGAGAGGCTGGCTCAGGAACTGGGAACATGATCAACGATGTTTCATGATATTTTGAGTAACAGAGACTTCTGATGTGCATAGTTAACTTGAAAGACGGGTGCAGCCATCAAAGACTACCCATATTAGTAGAAGGAAAGGGTGGCAGACGGACTTGTGGCTCAGGTTCAAACTAGTTCCTTACTAATCTAGAGAGTACGTTAACCACACCAAGCTACAGTGCAGTTGAGAATATTAAAACAGTGCACTCTATACAGAGTTCCAAGTGCAGCCCTGATTTCTATGCCACTGAATTAAAGGGGGACTGAAGAGGGGCAAAAACCGTAAGATCGTGTTGTTCTTCTTTCCTCTCTGGCTGAACTACGACACAGACATCCCAGAAGTGAGGCTGCAAGGTTTGGGGACAAATGTGTGACCCTAACAAAGGGAAGGGTGGAAAGGAAGTAAGGAAAAAAAATCATGTAAGCATCTGAGTTAGCTTTTCCTTGCTGTGACAAAATGCCCGAGAGAAAGAACTTGAAGGAAGAAAAAGGTGTCTGGGCTTACTGTCTCAGAGGGTCCAGCCCATGGTCAGCTAGTCCTGTTGTTTCTGGCCTGATACAATGCAGAATAATGTGGCAGCGGAAGCAAACAGTTGAGGAAGATCTTTACATTATGGTGACCAGGAAGCCAAGAGGAAAGAGACTGGCAGTGTCTTCTTCCTCCAGCCAGCTCCCACCTCAAAAAACGACCAATCAGGTTCAATCATTTCTCACCAGAATCAGCTGAGAACCAAAACACTTAGCACACAAGGCCTTGGGGACATTTTGTATGTAAACCACGAGACCATCTAACTAGTCATTAGGTGAAGTCAGAACAAATTATGGAATTAAAACTCAAATACATTTTACTGTCCTTAAGGTCATATAGACACACATGATGGTCAGGTCTTTGTTATCATCTCTTTGACCTCTTAACACTGTGTGATATGGTTGACAACCTTCAAAACACCTCAATTAATTTTTCATTCACCACAGTCTTCTGTGTGTATGTGCGCGCACACACACACACACGCGCGTACAGGTGGAGACCAGAGGACAACCTCAGTTGTTGTTCCTAGGGTACTGGCCACTCTGTTTTCTAAGACAGTCTCTCATTGGCTTGGAACTTGCTGAAAGGGCTCAGGTGGCTGTCTAGCAAGTCCCAGGCATCCTTATGTCTCCCCTGTCCCCAGTACTGGAGTTACAAATCCATGTCCCTATGCTTGATTTTCTACATGGATCTGAGGCTAACCCTCAGGTCCTCACCTTTGTGTGACAAGTACTTTACTGAATGAGCTATTATCCTAGCCCTTCCTCCCACGGTTGACCCTGATTCCTCGGTGTCCTTGATAAACGTTTCCGCAATGGTGGCTTTCAAACCCTGGCTCAGAGCCTTTCTCATTCATGTCCAAGCAGCGTTCCCAGGGTGAGTGGATGAAGTTTCGTGTCTTACATATCTCTTATATACCTGTAATCCTGCACTGATAGCCCCTAGCTAGAATATTTTTGGAACTGCATATCCAAAGGCTCATGGGGATCTCATCTGAGTGAGAATGAACAGCTGCAAACCCCAGTGTTCACCACTACACTCTGCCCCCTTCCTTCATCACCCAGGCTGTGCCAGCTCACTGACGTCCCTACTCCAACCGATGGCAGCTCCATCCTATTAGAAATAGCTTGGAGTAAAAGTTCCAGCCCTCCACCCGATTCCCTCCTCTCTTTTCCTATAGAGCATCCCATCAGTGAATTCTCTTAGTTATATACCCTGTCACGCAGGAAGAAAGTCTTTGAGTCACCTTTGACAAAATATCATCTCTCCATTAGGAAAGTCTCCAGCTTACCTTAAATAAACTCCAACAGCAATGGAGTCTCACCAGCCGCTGTGGCCACCGGCAGTCTAAATCATCTAGTCTTCGCTGTATCTCAGTGGGATTCACAGATACCCTCTTAAATGGCCTCCCTCATTTTGGCCTCCTCCACGCACAGGCTATTTTTCAAGTCAGGGTATTTGAGTGATGCACTTAAAGCATGCATTTGTTGCTGCCCTTCCAAGGATCTCGTTTTTCTAAGAATCCAGTAAGTCATGTTTCTCCTTGACCTTATGCCCCATCACCCTCTTGTTGGCTGCTACCAGCAGGACACTTCT
>CABHPP010133006.1:0-16409 GCA_902168425.1 Peromyscus attwateri
CTGGGAGTATTTCCTCCGGCCAGCATAGAGATGCTGTGGACTAGAGCTGTCCAAGGTTGTATCTCACACTGGCAGTCAAACTGGTCATGTGTAAGTTTCCCAAGTGGTGCTGGTTTGGAAGGTATCACATGGATAGATAGGCTTGGCACCATCAGAGGCTAGGAGAGGGCATTTGTGAATGTGAGACCTCAGTTCAAGTAGAAAGCCCAGGAATGCAGGAGTCATAGAAAGAAGTTGAGGCTTGGCACTATGTGGAAGGGACAGTGTTCTTAAGGAAAGGAAACCCCAGGAGAGGCTGTTGGTGAATGTGCTACCCAGCATTTGGAGATGTCCATACAGAAAAATGTTTATACTACTTTTAGAATAACTGGAGAATCATTATCTTTGTTTGTAGACAGATTGACAGGCTGTTTACTAACTTGTCATGATCATTCCGGGATTATTAATGTATAAGTATTACTAAGGGCAAACATTTTCTATTATGCTATATTAGAATAAAATGAAATTAAGAATATGGAGTCTCATTCTATGATCCTATTCTTCATTTAATTTGCCTTAATTTACCTTGAAAGAATGCTATAAAAATTAGCTTAATCATGTTGCTATGGAAAGCATGTAATAGTTAACAACCTAATTATTCATTGCAAGCAAAACTCTCCACAGATCAACTAGGATCTAGATTGGTTCATATCTTTACTTGAAGATTTTGAATCTCCATTTTGTTTGGTAAGAAACTGACTCTAATAACACATCTCTATCCAGTCCTCAAGACCTTAATGTAAAGATGTCGATTGATAGACTATTTATGTGTTCCCTAAATAAGCATCTTAAAAGGATAACTCCTGAGATGATAGTATCAGGAGACTTTAAGTGATGGCAGCTCTCAGAGCAGAGCTCTCCTGGATGAGTTTGGAACCCTATCCTAGGGATTTCAGGAAATCCTCTCCATACTTACCTCACAGGAAAGTACCATGAGAAGGTGACAACCGGTAGCCTATAACCTAGGAAAATGGTTCTCCATTGGCAGAGTCTAACCTGTTAGTGCCTCAACTATGGATTCCCTAGCTTCTAGAACCTACTGTTTAAGCCACGCTATCTACAGTGACCTACAATAACAGACTAAATAGTTCGAGTTCACTGGCATAAATCACTGGCATACCACTTGATTTCTATAAAGACATTTTTTCTATAGCTAAATAGCATTATCTGTGTACCTACAGTGTCTCCTTCTTTCTTAAACTTTCTCATCCCTAGTTTTGCATATAACATGTCAAGATGATTGATATTTTCTACCTAATCAAATAAATAACTTTGTGATCTATTTTGGGATGTTAGCTTAATGATTGCATATATTACACAGTGTTGTATGACAAATATTCAAAATCTAATGGCACAAACATCAGCATTCATTATCTGGAGGTTCTCTGTCCCTAAGCCTTTCACAAATTTTCAGTCAAGGTACTGGCATGTGCAGTACTCATTTTAAGCTTTGAATTATAACAAGATTTATGTACTCATGGGCCACAAGCTGGGAGACTCACTTCCAAATTACCGAAGATAAGGAACCTTGTCATGTGGCCCTTTCTGTTCGGAGCTCATCTAAGCTAACTTCATCAGTACATTCCAACAAGAGAGCAAGGAAGAAACTGTGAGCAATGGAAAATTAACAGTCCTTTGAAAGTTTGTATCATAAATGGCATTCATTTACTTTGTCTTATTCTGATTTTTTAAAGGCAAGCCCATGAATCCAGCACACACAGTGGCCTTGTTGGGAAAGTTGGATGTCACTGAGAATCATTTAAGGAGCAGCCTACAACAGTGGTGTCCATTTAGTGTAATTTTGGGAGATTACTGAAGTTTAACAATCATTCTGAGGGTAAAAGACTTTATCAGGGATGAAGCTGGAATAAAATGATGAGTAACAGCATCTGCTTTGAGGAGCATCTAACTTATTTCAGAAGTCAAGAGAGCTCATTCCACTGGAATATACATTTTTAACATAGATCAGTGGTTCGCATCCTTCCTGATGCTATGATACTTTGATACAGTTCCTTATGTTCTGGTGACCCTGACCATAAAATGATGATCAGTGATACTCCATGACTATAATATTGCTATTGTAATTTTGAGTTATTATGTAAAGATCTGTGTTTTCCAATGGACTTAGTCAAACCCTGTAAAAGGGTTGTTCAACCCCCAGATTGAGAGCTGCTGATACAGACCATGAAATCAGGAAAAGCTTCCCATGAGGAAAACTAAGACAGGTTTTGCACACAAAAGTTGGGGAAGAGTCAGAATATCAAAAAGAGTAAATTCACTGTGATACAATATATGCATGGTATCTCTCTCACCTTCCAGCATCTCACCTTACCTGTCCATCAGTGTCCCTCTGAAGACATTACAGCACAGTGTACTGTTCTTGATTGTTTTTGCTCTTTTGAGGGGGCCTGACACCCATCTCCCAAATAATTCACACAAGGAGGCTTATTCTTACTTACAAATGCCTGGCCTCAGCTTGGCATTTCTTTAACTTTAAATTAGCCCCATCTATCTTTGACCTCTGGGATTTTCCCGTTCTCTTATTTCTGTAAATCTTAGTGTTACTCCATGGCTTGCTGTGTAGCTGGGTGGCTGGCCCCTAATGTCCTCTTCCTTCTTTTCTCTTGCTCTTTCTCCCAAATTTTTTCTTCTATATATTCTCTCTGCCTGCCAGCCCCGCCTATCCTTTCTCCTGCCTTGCTATTGGCAGTTCCATTCTTTATTAGATCATCAGGTATTTTAGGCAGGCACAGTGACACAGCTTCACAGAGTTAAACAAATGCAACATAAACAAAAGTACCTTAAAATAATATTTTACAATATTTCCCCTTTTGTCTAAATAAAAACAAAGGTTTTAACTTTAACATAGTAAAACTACATACAACAAAAAACAATTATCAAGTAGGAATTACATTTACAATATTCTGTCCATCTATAGTTAGCATATCAAAGAAAACAATGCATTATCAATCCTATCTTAGTGAATCCAAAGTTTTACACCTAACTTATTTTCTATCAGAACTAAGAAAAACTGCAATTGTAACTATCTAGTCTTCAACTCCATCAAAAACCCAGAAGGATGTAATATTATCTAACAACAGAGACATTTGGCTGCCTGGACCATTATCCAAAGTTCCTCTGCAGTGTATGGATATCTATCTTCAGCCTACAGGCCCAGAATATCTGGCAAACTTTTCAGTGAAGCAGGAAATTTGAAGGACTGTCCTGCCTTGTATTGATAAAGTTCAGCAGCCACTTTCCTGTGTGTCCTGCAGAATGTTTGGCAGACTCTTCTGTGAAGTGAGAATTTTGAAGGACTGTCCTGCCTTGTTTTGGCAAAGTTCAACATTCTTTTTCCTGGGTGTCCTGTATGCCAAGTCTGTACAGCATATTGCCAGCAGTCACAGGCAAGAACAGTTTTTGTTTTTTTTTGTTTTTTTTTTTTTTTGCCCAGTGGCTAACCTTGCCACAATGAAAGCAAACTCCATAAGAAATTTCTTCAATGCCTGTCATCTCTAAAGTAAATTGGTGCTGCCAGGAGTAGATGTGTCTCATTGTCATGAAAAACCTTAGGTTAACAAATCATTTTAAATGCCACATTCTGTAGGTCTATGAAAGATTTGAAGAACAACTATCTATCTAAAATATAATCTCTATATGACCTGGAAAACATACCTAACATATCTACAATTTTGGATGTTATAAATGACTAACAACTAACCTATGTTCCTGATTATCCTATATAGTTTATAACAATAGCTTTCAAAAACTAGAATTTCAGCCCATATTTCCAAATGAACTACATAGGCACAATACCTCAAATAAAAATAGAAACGTACATACAATATGTTGTAACAAAAGTAACCTTAAATTTTTATCAATATACAGAAATCCCCCAAACAAGAACAGAAACAAACATAGTGTGTTGCAACAAAAATTACCTTAAATTTGTGTCAATATACAAAAGGCCTTACATACAAATACAAAATATTTGAGATCAATAGTTGTCCCTTAGTTTATAGTAGATTCAATAATCTACCTTATTATTTAAAGTATATTCAATAATCTACCCTTCTATCTTATCATTCCTTTATTCTCCTAAGTTACAACAAATGTCCATGACCCACCAAATAACCCAAAACCACTCATACTCCCCAACTCTTGGGAATGTGGGCATAGTTTTCTCCATACTGCTTCCTGCTGACTGTGGATGAAGTATCATTAGGGTTTCAGAGAGAAAATTTGAGATAACGGCTAAGTCTTGGGAAAACCAGAGTAACCTTTGCTGATAGATAGATAACACCTGTCAAGTTTCAGGAAGTTTTGCCTGGTCAAACCTGATCCATATTAACCCTGAAGAAATTCACAGCCTCTCATCTCCTGTGGGAATAAAACTCCAAAGCATTTTTGATTTCCATTTGACAAATATATTTTTTGACTTTTTAAAAGTTAAGGCATTCCTAAAGTATATAGGCTGATTTATCTCAACAGTCCCTTTTTCAATTCCAGGTCTCTTTGCAGCTGCCAATGCTTGCATTGTGGCAGGCAACTTTACTTAGGTTTTTGTTTCTATTTAGTGTGATAAAAGCTGTGTAACTGCTCTGCTATACAGCAGAGTTTTTTAAGGAGCTGTATCCTCTTTTTCCTCCCCTAGCTTTCTCAGGCCTTAGGGATATTAAAGCACCACATTAATGTGCCAAAATATTATTGTTTTTTTTGTTTTTTTTTTTTTTTTTTTACTCTTTTGACGGGCCCACCACCCAGCTCCAAAATAAATCACACACAGAGAGACTTATTATTACTTATAACTGCCCAACCTTAGCTTGGCTTGTTGCTAGCCAGCTTTCCTTAATTTAAATTATCTTGTCTATCTTTTGCCTCTGGGCTTTTCCCATTCTCTTACTTCTGTAAATCTTATTCTTACCCCATGGCTTGCTGTGTAGCTGGGTGGCTGGCCCCTGGATCCTCTTCCTTCTTTTCTCTTGCTCTTTCTCCCAGATTTCTCCTTCTATATATTCTCTTTGCCTGCCAGCCTTGCCTATTCTTTCTCCTGCCTTGCTATTGGCCATTCAGCTCTTTATTAGGACATCAGGTGTTTTACACAGGTACAGTGACACAGCTTCACTGTGTCACTTAAATAAATGCAACATAAACAAAAGTAACGCACTTTAGAATAATATTCTACAACAGTACGCTCACTTTGGAATGTGTGCAAGTATTCCACAGTGCCAGAACACTGAGCAGTGCTGTTCCTTTTAGCTCACGTGCCTTTGGTTGTGATGAGACCCCAAGTGCCTCATGAGGCATTCCTAGTGACATTCTCTGCAGAACCCCTTGCTCAGAAATGATAGTATCCAAAATTTAGGTTCCCAGAGTAACTGACCATAATTACAAATTATCACACACAAACCTCAGAGTTTGTGTAGCTAGAGAGTATCATCAAGCCTAATTTCCCTTCTTATTCTCATGAGGAAGCATTCAAATTAAGACATAATAATGTAACAGAATTCTCCTATTCTTGCTTTCCCTATGGGAATTTTTACATTTCCCCTAGTTATAAAACCTGCTAATGTTTCAGAAACAGTTTCTTAACAAGAGAAAGATATTTGAATCGAAAATTCATAATAAACGTGTTGAATCCCTTGGGAAATTTTAGCTTTTTTTCTTTGCTGCTGAGAAAGAATTGATATAACTGTTCTCCTCCCTTAAAACATTGTTTCCTTAGCTCTTCTGGTGCTGCTCTGCTAATTTATCCATCATCTCTAGTTGATCATCTTAAATATCAGGAGCTTGAAATGAAGCTAGACATCATATATGGACCTAACATCTGAACATTAAACAAATTCAAACTGTCTCTGATTGTAGTGGAGAGAGGACTATTCTAGTCCTTAAGCCCTTAACAGATTTACCCATGGATGTGGTTGTCAATTTCTGAAGATCTACCTGTTTGGGAAGATGTCATTGTTTATAATTTCTAGCGCCAACCTTCATGTGGTTCTGTAATTTGATATCATCAACTATCCCCCATTCTTGAATGACTAAAGCTATGAGAATCTTGGGACACAGAGAGAGAGAGTGGCAACACACCACATTGGAAAATTGTGAGATTCATCCTCACAACATTCTTAGCCACCAATACCTGTATCTTCTTCATTTAAGGAAACATAAGTTTTGTGTGATATCATGGTTTATTATTAGGACCTTAGTGTTATGAAGTGGAACACAATAAATGAGATACTTCTCTATATTGTTTTTAAAAGAAAAAAGAAGAGGGAAGAAAACAGAAGGAAGAAGAAAGGAAGGAAGGAAGGAAGGAAGGAAGGAAGGAAGGAAGGAAGGAAGGAAGGAAGGAGAAAGGAAAAGTGCAAGAGAAGGAGACAGTGAGGAAGGGAAAGAAAAATGGAAGTGGAAATTGACACCTCCTACACATGCCGAGATCCAAATGCTTATGTCCACCACACACCATATGTTGAAAGCATTGAACGTAATTATGTCTGCAGATGGAGCCTTTGGGAGACGATGGGGTGCTGAATACGAAACTTCCATGCAGGATGATAATTTTTTTTTTTATGGAGAGGTCTATCAAGGATGTGATGACACATGGTAAGGTGTAGTCTGTGATAAGGGTACCCTGGCTGTCAGCTTCATTGTCTTTAGCTTCCCAGCCCTGGAAACAGAAAGAAAGGCAATTTTTTGTGGTTCAATCGGTTACCCACCTGGTATTTTCCTAGAGAAGACTAAATGGATGTGCTAAGACAACACAGAGTTGTGTGTGAATTAAAAGAGTTAACTGTTGAAAGTGAACAAAGAAAAAAAAAGACACTGGCATGCACAGTGATATGCTTAGAAATGAAAAAAATGAAATATCTCTTTAATAGATTATGATCACTACAGTTCATATAGTCATGGCTAAAAATATCTTAGCAAAAACAGTTTTGATTAAGACATTAAAGGTCCCTGGGGCAAAGTGATTGTGCCCTTGACTGCAATCACTTTTTTTACTAGATTTTTTCTGTCAGCAGCGGCAGTTAAAGTGGGCAATTATCCCTATTAACCTCCACCAATGTTTATCATTATTGTTGTGCTAAAACAGCACTGAATAATCTCTGTGGCTAAATAGAAATACATAAGACGACCAATTTGAAAGCAAATGTGTAGATAAGAGTGCTATTTTAACAGGTCTTTTCTTTCTTTTAAATTCTGGTAAATCTTTTTTATTTAATCCCCCCAATATTGTCACAAATAACAGCCTCATAAATCTGTACCCCCCGAACTCTTGTCAATGTCAACATTTACAATGCTGCCCTATTCTTGCGTCCTCTTTACCGTCTGACTTGGGTGCAGTACTTTCACATTAAAGTGATGGCTCAGTGCTCTGTTCCGGAGCTCTAGGGTGTAGACACAAGTTCACTGTGCTTCTAGTCTGTAAATTCTAGGGAGACCCATAACTGTTGCTCAACACTGTGTATCATTGGGTACCACCGCCTAGTGGATAGCAGGTGCTCACTGTGAATTAAAGCACAATCCTTGTTCTCATCTGAAGCTCACATTTCCTGGCAGGCATACTGTTTTCCCAAGAGAAAAATAACCACTTTTCCCAATCTTTCCACAGTGTTCAATTCCCAGTGTCTTCCTTCTCAGCACCAGCTGTTTCCGTGGGGACCTGCTTTTCACCTGAACCATTCCCCTCACTCCAAACACTTTGTGTCTTCCAAATCCCATCCTCTTTTGTGTTGATATTTCTCAGACATCAAGGAAAATGATAAAAAGGAAGAGACAAACACATTAGGTTGAAATAAAAATTACAGATGCATGACTTAAAAAATTGTTCAACTGAAAAGGTTTATTTGAAAAAAAAATTACCTAGTTTTTTTTTTCACCTTTATTTTGGATCTGTCCTGTTAGAAGTGCTCTTGAGAAGTAACAGGTAAAGAAAGGCAGAATAAATAATTTACCACAGTACCGAGAAACTGATTTTCACAGTCATGGTAAGATAATCCTGAGATCTTTGCTCATTCATGTATTTTCATCTCTTTCTCATATAAAGATGCTGAGATGACAGTGATTGGGTATTGAAAAGCACAACCGCTTCATATGGACTATGATGGAGATTGTATGATTAGTATGATCTCTCAGCAGGCACAAAGAAAGCTTGATTCAGAGGCAAAGGAGTATCACAAGTCTATGGATTGGGCTTTCAAAGCCATTTGTATGAAAACATTAGATGTTTGATTTCTGTCAGAGTTTACATTGGTCTAAATATGGATTATTAATAATTTGCAGTGACAGAGAAAGTTATACTCACATTTATAAACAGAGACAAGAGATGACATACAACCCCAAGAAAAGAGACTAACTTTAAATGGTGCATTACAACTACCTTTTCCAAACTTATTTAATTTCTCTGAGAGGTTATATGCTATTTTACAATTCTTGGCACTGATTTACTCTCAGGAAAGAGATAAATTGGTTTGCCAAAAATCCATTAATTTTAGATATATGGGAAATACATAAAAGTAGTTAGTTGAAGATAGACTACATTTAGAGTGTGAAAACTTTACTATAATTTCCCTTTGAGACATTTTGGACAAAGAAAAGGCAAGTTGACATGCTCAGTATTAATTATACCTGTATTCAAGAAGAAATGTTAATTGTCATCAAAGGAAAATACATTGTTTCTTCAACTTGCTGAATAATTGTGTGATGTGAGTCATACATATATTGTTTGTCTGCCTTCAAACAGTTTGAAAAAAATTAATGTTAAATGAGAAATCAGCGTAACAGCAGGATTCAACAGGCTGATTAGACCACAGCAGTAGAGCTCACCAGGGCTGGCTGTTTGTGTTCACAGGAAGGCAGATCCTGAATTTCCAAAGGGGGATGATTGAAGTAAGACCTGAAAAGGGAAACTGAGCCTCAGTGGTAAACCAAACACTGATGCACAGAAGTTAAAGAAATCTGTATGTGCAATCCCATCTTAGTCCAAAGAGATTTTGTTTTTGTTTGTTGGTTTTCTTTTCTCTTTCTTTGTTTCTTTTATTTGGTTGGTTGGTTTTGGTTTAGTTTGTTTTTGAGACAGGGTTTCTCTGTGTAACAGCTCTAGCTGTCCTGGAACTAGTTTGTAGACCAAGCTCCTAGTACTGGGATTAAAGGCTTGTGCCACCATCCCAGGTTTGTTTGTTGGATTTCTTTTTTTTAGTGTTGAAAATCTGGCCCAGTGCTATATCCATGCTAGGCAAGTGCTTAAGCACCAAACTACAGACCTATTCTATGATGATGTGGTTACATTAGTCCTTGGGTTGGAAGGATTCTGACCTTGGCTTGGCATGATTATCTATGTCTACTGCTGAGCTATAGAAGCCTGTAGCACCAAAGCCTCTGAGCTACTCCAGGTACACTCTGAAGGATATCTTCATTGTAATGTCCCTCCCTTCAAATGTAGTATTAGGAGTGATAGAAATCTCTTAGTATTATGGAAAAGAATGTTTTTCTTGGATAATAAGACAATCTTACTGAGTTATAATGATCAGTGTCTTATTTCTTTTTGTGTGATCTGTCCACCTTTCCCAAAGATGGAATATACATGGGAAAAATAGATGTGAATATAAATGGATGGATGGATGGATGGATGGATGGATGGATGGATGGATGGACAGACTGACAGTCAGCTGGATGGACAGATGGACAGACAGATGGATAGACAGACAGACGGATAGATAGATATAGAAATGAGATAGCTAGCTAGCTAGCTAGCTAGATCGATCGATCGATCGATCGATCGATAGATAGATAGATAGATGATATAGATATGGATTGCAACTCTGATTCTTGCTTTTATGATTTAGAGTTTTAAGAAACAAGATTGTAGTTGATGAATTTTTACTCAGTATATTGAATGCTTTTGTCTTTTGCAAAAATTTATAATAACGTGCCCATTGCACTAGAAGTGATCAAGTCTACTTAGCATTTATTGTGATTCAATTTGTTTGATTTTTAATAATGACAGCAATTCAAAATCTATTTTTATTGTACTTTAGGTGTACAATGAATATGTAAGTTCATGTACACATATATGTCATATACCTATATAATGTAGCAATGAAAGGTTGCTAAGGGGAAGACCAATTTGACCAAGGAATATTTTGATCTTTGGAATATACCTATGTGTCAGATATTTACAAGTAAAGTATACTATTTCTACAAAAAGTAATCTAACAATGTATCTGTGTCTCTCTAAAATTGTGACATTAATAAGCAACATGTAAAATAAGGTTGATAAATCAGTTCATATTTAGTCATATTGGGTGATTAGTATATTAGTATATTCTAAGACATAGTATTATAGACAAGATAAAATAAAAGGATAGTTATAGCATATTTGCACTGAAGTAAAGTTTATATATTTTAAACATATATTTGAAGTTTTATTGGGGATGACATGTATCATAAGATCAACTGATTAATAACAAATAGGAAGCAAGAATTTACTTCATGTAAGATACTACTCTAAATTTACAAAGCTGTTAAAACATAAAAATTAGCAATGCACAACGGATTGAATGGTTTATTTGTGCTATAATAAAATGTTGAAGGCACTGAGATGAAAAATCTGTGGGACTAGGGTAGGAGGGCTTCACAAATAATACCTGAAATTGGTTGTAATAAATTCATCATAATATACTAGGCAAAATATATAGGGAAGGTTATGCCAACTTTAGTAGACATTTTACAAACTTAATGTTATGACATCATATACTAAAAGTAATACTAGAAATTGCTTCAAACACGAAGTAAAGGAAAGGCCTACAATCTCATGGTGGAAGGCAAAGGAACTGAAGAACATTTATCTTCTCTTTATTATTCAAAAGAGGTATAGGACAGGCTGGTGTCTGTCATCTTAAGAAAGCAAAGCTGGAAAAACAGGAGGAAAATTTAATGTGGGGACTTCATACATCAGTCTATAGCTACTGTTGATGGGAGAACTGTGCAGATCTACTGCACACTCACACACCTTGTGTTATGTGTTACTTAAGTCAGTTCTCTCCACAAAAGTCAGGGTAGGAACTACCTGAAAGTACAAAGAAGAAAAATCAGACTATTTTTTTAAAGGACTAGAAAGATGACTTGCCTCAGCTAATGCATTAAAGACAACCTCAGAGAAAACTAAGGTGCATCAGTGTTGCATTAAGTAATAGAAACAAAGCCACTCGGACCAAGAATGAGCTCAAATTTGAATTCTCTGCTCCTCTCACCATGTGTTCCCATCTGTTTCTAGCAAAAAAGCTTTGTTCTGTTTTTGTTGAACAGCAAAGAAAACACAGTGTGGGAAAGGGGTGAGGGACTCTTTATGGAAATCTTTATCAGAGTTTAACAAGGAAAGGTCATTTTATTGCTTTCCATCTGACTCAGAAGCACTCGGTATTGCAATCAAAAATTACCAAACTTTATATGTCAGGTTCAATATTTATGGCAGATACTTCTTGTATAGAGGTTGCTTCCAACCTGCCAGCTTGTTCCACAAAATGATTACCAAAACATACATACACACGTACATTATGCTGAGTCAGGGCACTGGAAGAGTGCTTAACTGTGCTGGCTAGTTTTATGGCAACTTAACATGGCTAAAGTAGTCTTAGAGGAGGGAATCTCAATAGAGAAAATGCCTCCATAAAATCTAGCTGTAGGACATTTTCTTAGTGATTTGGGAGAGGGGGGAAATCCATTATGGGTGGTGCCATACCTGGGCTAGTGGTTCTGGGTTCTTTAAGAAAGCAGACTGACACAGCTCTCTGGAGAGTGGCCCCTGCACTCTGCCTGGGCAACATAATAGAGCGGCCCTGATGGTGCAGGAAGATAGGAAGAGCCTATCCTGAGCACCTGGAAGAAGAACTAGTCCCATCCCTCACTCATTGCTGCAAGAGGTGAGTTAGCTAGGGCAACGCTGAGAAGCTCACCCTGGTGGTGAGGACAGGGGAGAACTGGTAGGTAGACCAACCCTGCAGCTGCCCAGGCCCAGAACCAGGGTTATGACTTGGCTGGTTCTAACATCCACCCCATCCATGATATACTGGAGCATGTAAAGAGACCAGAGCCACAGGCCCAAAGGTGCAGGAGGATCTCCACAACACAGGGTAAAAACAGGATATCCAAGCAGAATCCCAGTGAAGGCTCAGCATCAATAGTGTAGTAGAAACCAGAAGCCTCGAACCAGAACAATGACTCTTTGCAATGAACAGTTGCAAGTAAAGATATATGGACAAAGGGGTTAACTGTGTGACTCACTGCAGCTTCCACATGGAGATTTTTAATTTTTTTCCCTTAATTTTTGTTTGTTTGTTTGTCTTTATTTTTTTCCTCCTTTTCACTTAAATTTTGTTTTATTTCGGGGTGCGTGTGCGCAGGAGTAGAGGGTGGATGCAAAGTGATGAGGAAATGAATGGGATCAAGATACATGACATAAAAGACACACAGAATAAATAAAAAGAAAAACAGGCTGAGCAAGTCATGAGGAGCAAGCCAGTAAGCAGCACTCCTCCATGGCCTCTGCATCAGCTCCTGCCTCCAGGTTCCTGCTTTGACTTCCTTCGTTGATGGACAGTGATGTGAAAATGTAAGCTGGATAAGCGCTTCCTCTCCAAATTGCTTTTGGTCATGATGTTTTTTCACAATAGTAACCCTAACTGGGGCAATAACTTAACATTAAAGGTATGCATTAGCTTAAATTGTAAAAGCTGGTTGCACAGGAAGTCCAAGGCATACTAGTTTAGTTGCATCTTTCTCTTTTTGTTTGTTTGTTTTTGTTTTCTTTTTATCATGTTTTTATTATTTAAAACAAATTCTCAATTTAAATATGTTTTGATCATATACCTTCCCTTCCCCAAGTCCTTCCAGATCCTCTCCCCCTCCCTACCCAGCCAATTTTATATTCTCTCTCTCAAAAAAAAATAAAAACCAAACAAACAAAAGCCCAATATAAGCATTCAAAATCAAGAAAACAGAATAAAACAACACCCCCTGCAAAGCAAAACAAAATACACACACACACACACACACACACACACACCAGATTGTAAGCAAATAAAAGCACACACACACACACACACACACACACACACACACCTATGGAATCCTTTCTATGTTGGTCAACTACCTCTGAACATGAGGCCTATCCTGGAGTTGTCACTCCATTGTAGTGTAGAAAAATGATATTTCCCTCTCTCAGCAGTATAAATGACAGTTCAGTTGTTAAACTTCACTCTAGTGGCTAGCTTTTTATTTATTTATTTATTTATTTATTTATTCATTCATTCATTCATTCATTCATTCAGTTTTAAAATAAAACACAATAAGGTAAATCAAACACTATCACTTTGAAGTTGAACAACGGGAGGAAAAGAGCCCAACAGTGGTCACAAAATTCAGAGCCCCACCTGTTTCTATGCTCAGAAATCCCATAAGAACACTAAACTGGAAGCTGTAATACAAGCTCAGAGGACCTGGTGCAGATGCATGCAGGCCTTGTGCCAGCTGCCTCAGTCTCTGTGAGATCATATGAGCTTTGCTCATGGTGATTTAGAGGACCCTGTTTCCTTGGTGTCCTCCATCCCCTCTGGCTCTTACAGGCCTTCTGCCTCCTCTTCCTAGGGGTTCCCTTATCTCTGAGGAAAAAGATTATTGGAGAAATTCCATTTAAGGCTGTGTTCTGTGGGAGGCCAGTTGGGAAACTGGCTTCCATGTTTTACCCCAGGGTACTCTTGAGGAGTGAGGGATAAGAGATTTAGATAGAAGGATAGAAGGGAGAGAAACAGATAGAAACACAGGATACCCTCAGGATGGCCTGGATCCTTATCTGCCAGCCCCTCCTGTCTCTTCTAAAGGGTTATTTATAGTAATGCCAAGGGATGGAGAAAAGACAACCCCCTACCTCAGCCAAGTGTAGACCCTTCCAATCACCTAGAAACCATGTACATGGTCAAGCAATCCTCTAATGCAGCTCTGCTGGGTAAAGCAAGCTCAGATCTCACTAGGAAACCTTTGTGGGCCTCCACAAGGTTTCCAGGTCTCTCATGCTCTGCATAATGTCTGGCTGTGGGTCTCTGTATTTCTCCATCTGCTGCAGGAGGAAGCTTCTCTGATGATGGCTGAACAATGCACTGATCTATGAGTATACCCGAATATTATTAGAAATCATTTTATCACTACATTTTGGTTATCTTGTTTTAGATATTTGTTTAGAGACATTATCTTGTTTTAGTATTTGGTTTTTCAAATAGGTCCCTGGCCTATCTAGTCTCAGGTTCTTAGTCACTCAAGCAGTATTAGTTCTGTCTCATGGCTTGGGCCTTAAGTCACATCAGACATGGTTACTCTGACAAGCTTTGTGCCACCATTGACCTAGTATATCTTCCAGGCAGAATACCATTGTAGATAAAGCGTTTGTGGCTGGCCTTGTTTTGACATTTCTCTTTTGATAGTGTGGACAGTACCTTCCTGTAGCAAAGATTCTGGCTGCATTGTTCTCTTAATGGCAGTTTAAACTTAAACAGGATGAGTCCACGGTATAAGTGCATAGTCCTAAATGATCCCAAGGTATATAATTAACTTTTCTGTGAGGTCTTCCAAAAATTCAGTCCTATTGGAGTCAAGAGATATTTTCATAAAAATATATTGCGCAATGGCTATAGAATTAAGAGTCCTTGCTCCACAATCATGAGGACCAGGGTTCTGAGCCTAGCACCTACACAATAAGCCAGGCATATGGAGCTGCCTTACAACTCCAGTTCTAAGCATGGTTGAGATAAGATTGCTGAGGATTGCCACCTTCTAGCCTAACCTGGAAAGTGTGAGTTCTCCTTCAGGAAGACACAGTGCCTCAGCAAAAGAATAGGTGGAAGGTGCTAGGGAGGGCATTCAATTCACTCTTCTTCAATATGCACATGTAGGCACATGCACCCCATATACATGCGAATGCATAAACACACACACGCCCACACACACGAATAAAGAAAATCTAAAAAAGACTATTTGGATGAGGTTATTTGGTTTGCCGTCTTCACATTCACCCAAATTCACCCTTTGTCTTTTTCCTAACAGTTATGCTAACAGATGTGAGATTATATGCCTCACGGTAATTTTTAAAATTATTTTTAAAATCGCTGTACGTGTGTCTATCTGTACATGTGACTGCAGGCGATCATAGAGGTATCAGGTCCCCTCTAGCTAGAGTTATAAACAGCTGTGAGCCCTCCAACGTGGTTATTGTTTGGTTCAAGTTTATTTCTTGTCCCTGTGGATAATTTCTTTTTAAATGTCTATTCAAGTTCCATACTCGTTTGATCCAATCTTTTCTGTAGATTATATTTTTTTTCTCTTTTGAATTGTTTGAGCTCAATGTCTATTTTTGCTGTTGTTATTGTTAATTCTTTAGAAAATGCTGCTTGGAAAATTGTCTTTTCACAGCATTGAATAGTTTCTTGGCCTGTGCTGATTTTTTTGTCTGATGTATAATACTTTCAGTGCTTGTGCTTGTACTATTGGTGCTATTGTGCTATCCAAGAACTCAGTATCAAGACAGCTGTTGTAAAGCCTTCCTCTTCCGTTTTGTTCAAGGTGATTCACAGTTCCAAGTATTTCAACCAAAAGCCAGATCCATGTTTCTGTATTATATAAAGTTAAAGAGCAGGTTTGTCATTTTGCATGTGATAATCGGTTTCCTCACAGAAGACACCATATCCCGAAGAGATCATGCACCATAACACAATAGGGTTTATTCCTGGGATAGCAACATAGTTCAATACGCAATCTCAATGATGTGAACTATCACATGACTGGAATCAAAGATAAGAATCTTGTATTTCATATGGACACAGGGAAAAAGCATTTGATGAAACTCAACACATTTTTAGGGTTAAAATTTCTCAATGAACTTAAGTGCAGAAAAGCTCACCCTAACATGATACAGAGAGTATGTGACAGATTAACACCTAAGAAATTGTCAAAAACTAAATGTTTCCTCTTTCATATCACAAGTAAAATAAAAATTCTCTTTCTCGTCATTTCTGTTCAACTTATGAACAGAATAATTCAACAAAAATGAACCAAAATTAACACACCTCAGCAATGAAATAGTAAAATTGTCTATGTTTGGAGATGGCATATTTTATATGTAGAAAACTCTACAGAGCACACAAAATATTATAAAGAGGAATAAACAGCAAAATTTTGAGATATGAAATGAATATTCAAAAATTAGTTGAGGCTCAATATTATATTATCTGAAAAGAACATTAAGAAGTCAATCCCCCTTAGCACATCAGAAATAAAAATTTGGCTGGGCGGTGGTGGCGCACGCCTTTAATCCCAGCACTCGG
>CABHPP010133007.1:0-40031 GCA_902168425.1 Peromyscus attwateri
CAGGTGCCTGTGGAGATCAGAAGAAGAATGGAGTTACAGGTTGTTGTGAGCTGCCGGTGTGGGTGCTGGGATCCGGCAAGACCAGTGGATGCTCTTAAAGCCTGAGCTCTCTCAGCTCCAGAACACATCTAGTCTCACAGGAGCTGGCCCCCTCCTGGGAGATAATATTAATCTGTTTTCAGGGTGATGCCCTATGACCTACCTAATCCCATGAGGCTTTGCCTCTTGAAGGTTTTGTAACCTTCCAGCACCACCACCCCGTGGATAGAGTCTTCAATACCTACTCCCTCAACAAACCACCCCTAAACCTAGCAATGGCCCTTTGTAAGCCCCTCTCTCTGGCTGCTGCTCCTGATGCTAAACCTGTCCATCCACAGGCCCAGTGACATCAGCCACTTTGGCCATGTGGGCCTCTCTCTCATCTTTCCAAACTCGGATTCCTGTACTAATGTCTGCCACAATCATGCACCCACACCATATTTGAAGACTTATTGTAGGGTAGCAATCAAAACTATTGGAATAGAAGCTTTTAGCTCAACTTTCTTACTTTGAGATATAATGGACGCAGAAGGAAACATTGTCTTATTAACAGTATGAATCCTTAAATGCGACAATGAAGAATTGATCTTCTGAGGAGTGTCCCTGAAGTGTGTGTTAATTACTCATTTTAAAACAGACAGCAGACAGACAGACAGACAGACAGACACACATGCATGCACAGAGGTGGAGAGGAGAGCACATGCATGTATAGGGCTGTAAATGTTCTTTTACAATACTGATTTTTTTTCCCCTGTCATTGGGGGAAATGCTATCTGCAGGATCACATGATGTTTACACACCAACCCTTCCCCCAGGCTTCTTTTCTTCACATTTACTGAAGATTAGAATTCTTCCTCCCTGGTGAAGGGCACGGTTGACCTCTCTAATTGATAGTGATTGGCCTTCCCACCCTGTCAGGTGGCCAGTAGTCTTGTTCATTGTGGGGTGGATTTTTTTGCCTTTATTTGTTTCATATTTTTAAAGCTAATATTAAAATTATTATTTTAATACTAACTTTATAATAATAATTATTATTTAAACTAGGTCCCCACGAGGGAGGGGAGCTAGTTTAAAAAGTAGGTTTGTGACAGTGACTTCCCCATATTTCCAAGACAACCTTTTGAAACATCTATATACGTGGGGTCTCCATGGAACCTTCCCCACCCGTCCCCTTCTTTATGACCAAAATTGTCCCAAAAGCTGGAAAATTGCTTCTTATTGGCTGCTTTCCCCAATCATCAGTATACTTAAAAAAAGATAATACCAGAGTCTTGCAGTGCCAAGCAGCTAGTGACTGGAAAAGGGAAATAATCATCTTGTAATTTAGACTGGTAGGAAACAGTCATTTCTAATTACTTGTCATGAGAGAAGAAAATGCAATTAAAGGTTCTGGCTTAGACTGGAGCCTCCACACAGCTCAATTGATTCATACTTTAGACTGTCGGAAAAGGCAAAGTCAGCCAGGCTGGCCACACGCTCATCCAAGTTGGCTTGCGTGTGATGGAAGACACCTTATGGCTGGATCATGCTTTTCGTGGGTGTCAGAGAGACTAGAAGATCTGCCCATTAGAAGCCAAGGCCCTTAGGGCTAGAAGAGCCATCAGGGATTATTTCAGAATGATTTTTAGGGACACTACTCAACTGTGTTTTTTAAGGATCCACCAGTATGATCTGTGTAAGGGTCAGAGAATTTTGTTAATGCAGCCAAGAGGCACTTTTTTGGTCTCTTACCTTATCTGATCGTTATGTTCAGTTCTATGTATCTATGTGTCTATGTGTACCTATGTATCTATGTATAATTATATATGTATGAATCTATCTATGTGTCTATCATCTATTGCTATCTATGTATCTATGTATGTATGTATCTATCTATGTGTCTATGTATCCATCTATGTATCCATGCATCTATGTATATATGTATAATTATATATGTGTGAATCTATCTATGTGTCTATCATCTATCACTATCTATGCATCTATGTATTTATCTATCTCTATCTATCCATCTATGGGTACGCATCTATGTATGTATCTATGTATCTATGTGTCTACCTATCTATCTATTATCTATCTATCTATCTATCTGTCTATCTATCTATCTATCTATCTATTCATCCATCCCCTTCTTCCTGGATGTATAAAAGGACTTTGATATTTGGTAACCCTGTACTCAGTTTAAAACCCATTTCTGCCTAAAACCTTGAAGGGTAAGTGACAAGTGTGGCCTCGGTGCTGAAGCAGAGCATGTAAGCCCTGACACTCTCTCACACGTTCTTCATGGTTGCTGGCCTCTACCCTACGTGGCAGAGACTTTGGACCAAGTCTGGTCTCTTGAACCACCTCTAGGAGGCAGGGAGTCCTGCAGCAGCTGAGTGCAAGGGAGCCATGTTCTGTGCAAAGCCAATAGGCCTGGGGCTTTTGTTGCCACTGTGGTATCACCCACTTTGTTTGCTCCCGTGTCTTTGGAGGTCTGACTGCCGATCTGCCTGGGATTGTGTGGTTCAGAGCTGAACTCTCCTGATACCGCTTTGGCTCCACTTTCTCAGTCTCCTTGAAAACGCCCTCGCCCATCTTTTCCCTGTCTTTACTGGAGGTCCTGAGTTGGCTGCTCTGGGCTCTCTTCTCCTCTCACTCGCCACAGTCACCCTGTTCCGGTTCTACCTGACGAGGACTGGTAAATCTATATCTCTAGCCCAGACTTTCCTCAACCACACGCCTTATGTGTCTGCCTATGTGCCTACTGGATGTCTCCTGTGGATCCAAATTTCAGCCCATCTAAAATCTATCTTAAAAGCTCTCCTTCCTTCAAACCCGCCCCTCCTCTAGCTGTTCTCAGTCAGAACCTCACCACGTGCTGCATGTACTCTTCAAAGATGACTCCCATGAACCATACACCCCACCCCCCACACACACTCATCCTCTTGTTTAGATCCAGAACAACCCCATTTCCAAAGAAGGCCACCTTCTGAGGTTCTGGGAGTTAGGACTTTGCCATACAAATTTGGAGAAGACCTAATTTACCTAGTCTCATAGCCATTAATATCTCAGAACAGGGCGTATCTCAAGGATAAGTTTGAAGTGTAGATGAGACCTGGCGCACTCAAGGTGGCATGACCATAGACACATTTGAAGTTTAGACCTGGATCTCAGATGTCTGGAGATCAGCTCATCTTAGAGAAAATCCAAACTCTGGCCCCGTGTCTTCGTCTCCCATGAATCTGAGGAATGTTGTGGCAATCATTGGGCTTCCCTGAGGGCTGTGCATCTGACCCCTGTGACCTGTAGCAAGTAGATGGTTGCTGGGTGGCATGCTGCTTTTCCGTGCGCTGGACTAATGAAGCATTATGTTTTTGGTAATTGTGCTGGTTTACAATACCTGGAATTTTAAAAAGCAAAATGACGATTAATGTCCAGATATTCAAACCCTGAACAGAAAAACAGGAATCACTTTCCTCTTTCCTAACCCTTCATATTTCTAGCAAGTGGGTCAAAATTCCAAGCCGATGGTTTTAAAACTATTCAGAATAACAAAAAGTTGAAGCTGCAGCTTTACTTCCAAGTCTTTTAGACACACGAAGCGTGGGAAGCGAATGAGTAATTGTGTGCTAGGCTGCGCTGAGATCATCCATTTCTCCCGATTGCTCCATTCATCACTCTCGCTTTGTAGACAAATATGAACTACCTGTACTCAACATTCGAGACATGTTCTCTCTAAAGACACGCAAATAAGGATTTAAAAAACAGTGTTAGAAAGTTTAAAATGCTTTCATGAATGTGTTAGGAATACTGAGATTCATTTTTGCTAGCTGATTGAACGTTATGGTGGAGTTCTTTCACAAATCCTTTGTACCGTGCCCCAGCCTAGTGCCCACTTGAGAAAATGCTGACTCCAGGCACCACGCAAGACTTTTGAGATGTCCACATCTTGCTTTATGTCGAATTAGTAGACACTCATCTCAGTGTGCCTTCAAAGGAGGAAATGAGACGGTCTTGTTAATTTAGCATGTAGGATGGAAAGATAGTACAGCCATCACCATCTTATCAAAATTTGATTAAAATATTTGTGACTGGCCAAAGGGAAGGGAGCCACTTTTTTCCCCCCTCTTTGATTTATTTTATTTTATTTTATTTTTGAAGAGTTCTTGGAACACCACTCAGCTCTTAATGGTTCTTTCATTATGGGAGCCAATTCGAAAGGCTAATCCCAGCGTCTGAACGGCCTCATATATTAAACTGCAGAACTCATACAGTCATATAATTGCTATTAATTTAAAGCATGCTGGTCTTAGTGATGGCAGCCAGGCAAGAAGGTGATTTTAAGGTCTTCTCACAGAGATTTTATGTTTTTTATATTTATTTATTTTTATTTTATGTGCATTGGTGTTTTCCCTGTATGTATGCCTGTGAAGGTGCCAGATCCCCTGGAATTGGAGTTATAGACAGTAGTATGTAGTGGGTGCTGGGAATTGAACGCAGGTCCTCTGGAAGAGCTGTTAGGGCTCTTAACCGCTGAGCCATCTCTCCAGCCCCCTCTCACAGAGATTTAAAAAAATCTACTATCAGAAAATCTTTGAGTCTTAAAGGACCTTCTCGTATCCAGTAGAGAACATGGACCAGTGATTATCCACTTAGCCCAGATTCAGACTCCAGCTTTAAGAAATGCTATTTGCTGAGACGTAGCAGACCTCACACAAGGGGAAGGTAAGCTCACGGCTCTGGTAACAAGATTTGTGGCGTTAAATGCAATTGGAGCTCAAATTTTAGGCAGTTAAATGTCTTAATTTGTTCTTTTCTACCTGCCATAAGATAATGAGGGAAACTTTGACACACGGCTGCTCCTCCCAGGGAAGAGTTCTCCGTGTTCACTGTTTCTCAAACCAATCTTCTCTCTTGAAATTGGATTTCCAAAGTGCCTCACAGTCCTTAAGCCAGGTGGCCGCAGCGAGCCCACTTGGAACATTCATAATCATCTGCAGTAAAAGCACACTGGAGAAGCCACATGTACTTAGGACAATTGAATGGGGTTAGTCCCCGAGTAGAAATAGCCCTTTTACTTTCTTGCTAACCGTGCCCTTTAGCCTACCCACTCCAGCTCAGGCTGCTGATGGGAATCACCTTGGCTTGGAAATAAATAGCAGGACTCCCCCTGTGTTAAGTACTCATGTGTCCTCTTATGCACAATTCATTGTTCCGGGGCTTTGGCTCAACTATTGTCCGTCAGAGGCTTGCCCTGTGGCTTGACTCAGGAAGACTGGCATGGTTTCCAAAGGGCAGAGTGGAAGCCAATCTAGAGAGGCCTCCTGACTTTACTACTACTAAACATTCGAATCTTTCCCCATAGAAGTCTTCCCCCCATCTTAAGAAGGTCTGTTGAAGAACTTATCTGGGTTTTAGAAGATCAAAGGAGTCCTGTGTTCCGTGTGTGAGGGCCTTGTGATTTGAATGTGAAATGCCCCATAGGCTCTTGTGTTTGAACCCTTGGTCCTCAGCTAGTGATGGTGGCTTGGGAGGTTTGGAAGCCTTCGGGACAGTGGTTCTCAACCTTTCTAATGCTGTGACCCTTTAATACAGTTCCTCATGTTGTGGTGACCCCCAATCACAAAATTATCTTCGTTGCTCTTCATGACTGTAATTTTGCTATTACTATGAACTGTAATGTAATATCTGTGTTTTCTGATGATCTTAGACAACCCCTGTGAAAAGGTCATTCAACCCCTAAGAGATCGTGATCCCCGGGTTGAAAACCATTGCTTTAGATGGTGGAGCCTGGCCGGAAGTCAGTATTTGCTGGACTTGCTGTTTTATACCATGGTCCCCCCTGGGGGCTCTTTTGTCCTCTGTGGTGTTGACACAATGTGACCAGTTCCCTCCGGCTTCTGATACCAGGCCTTCACTGCCAGGACAAAAATGTATCTCTTCTTTTAAAAATCTTAAATGAGAAGTTTATTTAAACAACAGGACGCTTGACATGAAGGGAAAACTACCTAGGATTCACCATTCCCCCCCCCCCCCGCCCCCAGAGTAATTTAACCCTACTTAAAGACAGATTGCCTTGTGTGTAACAGCTAGGTACAAAAGCTATAAAATTGTCGTCTTTGGTTTTTACAATGATAAATGAAAAACATTAAAATTCTCCAATTGAACAAGATCTGTAAAGAGTTTTATGTTGTTGGGTTTTGCTGTTGTTGTTGTTGTTGTTGTTAAAACAAAATCACTTACTGGAGTATGAAGCTCAGATCTGAATGAGCATGCCACTAACGGAGAAAGCAGGCATTTTTCAGAACCAGTACTTTCCCTGTACCGTCTTCATTTGATGCCAATCAAAGCCATTTGTTGTTTTTTAAAGGTACAATATGTTCTGCATCCCCACCAGTTACTTTATGTCCAATAAAGGGATGGGAAGGGGAGATGAAGGGCTAGAGAAAACCGTAGAGTCAGCAGGCTCTGTTGGCATCAGACCGCACTAACTGAGAATGTATTCTTGGTCTGTAATAATTCTGGAGGAAGGAACAGGTTCCTCTTTAGTAGATACTTCCTGTTTGCGACTGGAATGCACCGTGGCATCTTCATCCTCTCGTTTTCTCATCTTTGCGGCTGTGTCTGTTTTATGATTGGCTGCCCATCACGTCAGACTCCGGCCTGCCTCACTGACCAACCCTGTCGCTCACAGCCGGCTTTCATGGGTTTACTAGATGGTTGATACCTTTTCATCTTAAACTGCACCACTTGGTCCCCACCACCTTCTAATTAATACGGTCGTTGTTCCCAGTATTGACTCCTTGCTTGGGTTTCTCACTGTCCAAGGTGAGCCCTGGAGTCTCCTCAGCGGCTGTCTCACAAAAGAGGCGCCAGGTCCGCACTGAAGGCGCCACGCAGGCAGCCTGAGTCCCGTCCTATACCGCAGACCCTTTCTCCTGAGTTGCTTCTTGCCCGGCCTTTGGTCACAATGAGAAAGGTAACTAATAAAGAGAGGAGCCACGGATTTGGATTTGAGCACAACTGACCCTGTTTTTGCCTGTTCATTCTGCGTTTCATCTTTCAACAAAACTGTCCTAGGACAAAACCCTTTCCCCGTCTACGGTCAGCCCGAGAAGGCGGGGCCTCACCGTCACCTGGGCTCCTTTTAACCAGAGGAGCTGCCTTACCTGTGAACCAAAACAACTGGCCAGAGGTTTTATGGGTGGAAGTAACTGTGTTGACTTGAGAAGAGTTACCACACTCCCTGCCCCCTGTTTTTACTGCTCCCTAACAGAAAAGTCAGAAGCCCTCTGCTCAGAGGGTAGCGGAGAACAAACTATAAACCAACAGTATCAAAAGTGGGACGACCACCAGGAGAAAGCTGCGGAACCTAGTAAGACTTGAACTTAATCATATATCAATTGAAGACATCAAATCTAGGCACCACTAAAGGTAGAAGCAGAAGCAGTTATGGTCATTCTAATGTGCTTTTGTGTCTGAGATGCACGCTGACTTCTGCTTCATACAAGAAGCTTTTCCTGGCAAGTCACAGGAAAAGCAGCCAACATCGAAGCAAACACTAAAGGAATCTGAAGGGTTTAGGAATCTCCACATGCGGATTAAGAGCTGGGGTCCAGAAATGCCTCAGAGGACTCTTTTCTCCATCACCACATCTTCAGCAGCCCCCGAGGCCCAGCACAAGCAGATACACAAGCGTCTTCCTCATCTAGGGAAAAAGGGCAAACTTCGCTCAGCTCTAACAAAAGGCTTAAGTCACTGCCTTCAATCCTAGTCTCTCAAATCAATAAGGATGGCAAAGGAGCGAGGCTATTTTGATGGACTGTTGCAATCAGAGCCCAACCCTAGAGCCAAGTGGGGCTGCTAATCCCACCTAACAACATGGCCACTGTGGGATGGGTGATGGGAGGCGCACCGGGGACCCACCATACACAGTCACTGAGACAGTGAATTTAAGAGTCCTGGTTTTTGTACTTTTTTTTCCCAACAATAGGCAATGGATGGCACAATAATAACTTCAAAGCTTTTAGGGATCTCGGTGCTCTTACTGGGGCCCTGTTCTGACAAACATCAGAGCAAAGTTGATTTCAAGATGCTCAACAGAGCCTCCACGTTACTCATCCGCTTCTGTGACTCAGAGGACGGAGAATCGCACCGTGGTCCAAAGCAGAGTCCACAAACCCTGAAACTCTGCATCAGAGGATGAAGACTGAGGGCACAAGGTTAGGAACTGTTATGTTTTTGTTCAAATTACTAAATGCTTTAATGAATGGTTCCCAAAAGCAAAAGATACTTTCTTACTTACTTTTATTTTTAACCAAATAAACTATGGAGTTATTAGTTATCGTTAGATAAGAACAGCTTTATCTCTTGTTGGTTATGACAAGCACCACACCCGCTTGGACATTTCTTGGGAGCTCATGGGCTTGAGTCAAGAGGTCTAATGCATTCCAGCCATACTCCTTCGGCCCCTCTCCACCCCGCAGGAGCCTCCCATTCCTACCCACCTCGGTTCAGAGAAAAGTTTCCAAACTGGTTTTATTGTTGACAATCTTTATAGCTGGGAATTCAGAATTAAAAATGGCCTAAGAATTTCAAAACATGAGTGCACATTGCCAAAGAATCAGAGTGACTTTTTTTTCAAATGTGTTAAATGTCTAATCATTTCCAAAGCACAGCCTGTGGAATCCAAATACTAGACGTTGAGGAAAAAAAAAATCTGGAATATAGTTTCTTGATGAGATAGCCTTGGGAAAACACGGATTGAGCAAATTTGCACACACCACTCCATCTTTTAATATGCCTTACACAGCCCCAGGAAAAAGAACACGCCATGTTTGGACACATGTTGGCCATGAAATTCTCTTCCTGAACAGCATTTCACAGAACCCATCATAACGCACACTGGAAAACGCTCCTCGCCTCCCTGTCAAATCACCGGGCTTTCTGTAAGTCAATTATCTACTTGCCCTTTGTCAGTCTGTGTTATTAGATGCCTCTAGGATGCTACGCCACAATGAAATCCATTAAGGAAAGCTTGAAGCCCCCTTTAAAAAGTAATAGAAAGGAGGAGAAAAAGGCCCGAAGGTTATTCTTTCCAGAATAGCTTATCTGATCTAAAGATGCTACTGATTCATCGTACTTGTTGTCTTTCTGAGGTGGAGGGTACATTCTGTGCACCTTTAACTGGATCCCCTTTTCTACCTTATGGTTCATCCTGAGGCTCTAGCTTCCTGATATCAACGTCGAGATGAAGCATTTCTTGTGAGCCACTCCTAAGGCCTGGGTGGATGCTGCCCATGTTAAATGCAGATGAGATGAGGCTCTGGCGTCAGTTCCAAGTTCAGGGTAAGATGCAGTTCTGTTCTGCCCCCGGGGGACGAAACTCTGCCTACATTAAGGGACAGCAGCTGGAGAGCTCCCAGGCCTCTGAGAGCAGCCACATGGCCAAAAGGACGGCTGGACTCTGCCAGGACCCAGTGCTCAGATAAACGCTGCCTCATTCAGGCCTCTGCTACATTTCATTGTAGAATCTGATCATCTAACCAGCTCCAACAGACTCTCCCATGTGCATGGATATAGAAGACAGATTCTTCTTCATTTTTACAATAGTTCTATTTTTGCACACCACGAGAGCAGTAGAGAGCCAGGATGGGTAAATAGTAAAGTGTACAGCTAGAGAAGTACGCCAGCCACAACCCCACCAACCAGCAGCCACTGCTGCAAGTGCTGTGGTCGGCTTGGCTATGTTTTCTTCCTTTTTAAGTCAGTACATATTAATTTGGCAGTGTTCTGAGCATGGTTCTGAACTCTTGGGATTCCCAGCGCTGAAGTCGAGGATTTAACCAGGGGACACTCTCCCTCAGAAGACCTAGTCTGGTGATCCTATCCAGAAACGTGGAGAGAAACTGAGTTTTGTTTTGTTTTGTTTTTGTTTTTTACATACTGAAAAAAAATGTAAGTACTAGAGATGGAGGGATGGCTCAGTGGTTATGAGCCCTGGCTGTTCTTCCAGAGGACCTGGGGTTTGATTTGCATCACCCACCACCATGTGGTATCAGATGTACATACAGGCAAATACCCATACACATAAAATTAAAATGTAAAAAAATGTAAATACCGGGCAAGTAATTCTATTATTATATCTTTTTAACATACACATATCCATATAGTAATAGACAGCAATCCTAATATGAATGGCCAACATTTTCCTATGAACTAGAAATGTATCCTATTTAAAATGCATTATCTTCTTAAGAACACTATTGGTATGCTATATTATCTTATCTAATTTATTTTGGGACAGGGTTTTACGTAGCCTGTGTTGGCCTCGACATCACCCCGTGTTAGCGGGTCTCTGAAAGAACTCCTAATAAAGTAAATGGGAAAAAACAAAAGAGCGACGAAGTCGGTAGTCCCTCACAGTATCCTCAGTAGCCTCCCCTCCTCCTGCCCCACGTCCCGAGTTCTGTGTTCTTCTTTCACTTCAGGCCATGTTGCATGTCTGTGGAGGCTACAGTGCTTGGTTCTGTTGTCTCTGGGTGTCAAGTCGATGGTATTGTGTATCACATTACATATAATATATATGACACCTAGTGATATATATATAATGTGTGTGTATATATATACATTATATATATATGATATATATATCATTAGGTGTCTTAGTATTGTAGTCCCTCATTTTTTGATACATCTGAATATGTGTGATCTGTTCTTCACTCACTTTTCATAATTTTCCCTCATAATTATAAGCAAGTAGAGTGTGCTATGAGGACATTATTGAACATATGTCCTGGACCACATGTGACTCCTTCTTAAGCTTCTCTCAAGTGAGGCTTAGGCATGATTCTAGAAGTGAAACTTTTGTGTCAATCAATGTCATTATATTAATCGCCAATAATTTTTTTGTTTGGACAGTGTCTCAATATGTAGCCCTGGCTGGCCTAGAATTCTCTCTGTGACCTCAAGCTCACAGAGAATCACCTGCCTCTGCCTCCTGAGTGCTGGGATTGAAGGTGTGCGCCACCATGATTGGCTGCCGATAAACACTCTTATCAGCGGTGAGTTCCTGACTTTTGTTCCTCACTCACATCTGGCGCCATCAAAGCCTTGAGTTTCCCCCAGTCGGACGGGTATAAAATGGCACTGTGGTTGGCAATGTGGCTCAGGAGTGGTGGGATTGCCCACCATGCTCAGGGTCAGGGGTTCAATGCCCAGCACCGTTAAAAAGTACTATGACATGTCTACTGGTTGTAACTTGCATTTCCTTCCTAGCAACTCAGCATGTGTGTGTGTGTGTGTGTGTGTGTGTGTGTTGTGATTCATATTTTCTTTCTAATTTTTTATTTTTTTTTATTTTTTGTTTTTTGAGACAGGGTTTCTCTTGTGTTACCCTAGCTATCTTGGAACTCACTCTTTAGACCAGGCTGGCCTCAGACTCACAGAGATCCGCCTGCCTCTGCTTCCCAAGTGCTGAGATTAAAGGTGTGCACCACCACCACCTGGCCATGATTCATATTTTTTATTAATGGTTTCTGCTTTTAATGGATATTTTAAGTTTCTTTGTGTCTCATTGATATATTAGAATTCTTAATATATTTTTTATTCTAAATCTTTGCTAATTGTATGTACAACAAGTATCTTGTTTTCTGTTTCATTTTGCAACCTGTAAGTAAACTGGTTCCCTATTTGGGGAGATTCTGTCTTAACTGTTTAAAAATATTTTTACATGTGTGTTTTATCTGCATGTATGTCTGTTCACCCCTTGCATGCCTGGTGCCCTCAGAGGCCAGAAGAGAGTGTTGGATCCTCTGGAACTGGAGTTACAGACAGTTGTACATCACCGTGTGTGCTGGGAGACGAACCCAGGTCCTCTGTAAGAGCAGCCAGTGCTCTTAATGTGGGCCATGTCTCTACCCCCTTAACTGTTATTTGAACTTGCATTTGTTTTGATCACTAATAAGGTTGAGGGTTGATTTGCATGGTCAATTAATCATTTATATTTATTTTTATGAGATTTTCAAAAATTTAACGTATGTCTCCACATTACTGATAGTAACCTTCTGTTATATCATTAGTTTTAAGAGTTTACTTAAGTTTCTCCAAAGTTTGTGTTTATATTTAGACCTTTCATTCTTTTCTTATTTTGATTTTTAAAAGGCATTTGAGGATTGACCCAGGTAGAGTTGATATTATTGTAGATGACATTAATCAACTATTTCTTGTGTGGCACTGATTTATGATGACTATTATACACTAAAATGTTGTTTATCTGGGTGTCTCTGACCTTTATTCTTTGCCACATCAAATATAATTAGTTTGGCAATGCTTGCCCCCATCCATATTCTCTCTATTATTATCTTCTTAGCTACTTTACTATTCAGTAAGACCATTTGGTTGAACTTTCATGAACCGTATCAGGAAAGGCCTCCTTTTTTGTTATCAAACATTCCATTTGGTTCCTAGAGTGCTGTAATACAAACCAAGCTTCCAGATTCTCAGTGTTGAAAAGCAGGGTCACTTATGGTCACATTTGTTCATGGTCAGGAGGAACAGCCAATGCTCCCAGATCAGAGTGTGAATGATAATTGATTCAATATCTGTGCAGAGTGAGTGCGGTGTTGGGCATGATGGACTCTCCTTTCCCCTCTTAGCCAGGGGCTTGCCATGGTGCCCAGACTGGGCTTCAAGCCCTGCCCCCAGCTGACTATAGACGGGGCTCCAGCCATGGGCTCCAAAGCCAGCTGAGTGTTTATAGGAGCCTCCAAGGGCTGGTTCTGACATCTCTCTCTGCCAACGTGTTCTAAACCCACAAAGCATATTGAAACAATCATCTGCCTGTCTGGTGAATGCTAAGAAACACTAGCTGTCACCAACAATGACATTTCCTTCCTCCTGTACCAGCGGATCTTCAACCCAAGAGCACTGAGCGCAAGGATCAATGTGGGGACTTCCGAAGTCCTTGTCCTGCTAGCCTTGGCTGCTGTTGAATTGAAAAGGCTGAGATCCAGCTAGGTGGAGCTGGACAACTCAGGACTGGTGATTTCAAACCCATGGAGAGGGGAGGGAGGTTTTGGAGGTGGTGTTTGTTGGGAAAGGCTGGATCGGAGTTCTGGTTGGGGCTGACACGGTCATGTCCCAGCCTCCATGTAGCAAACACCTAGTAGCTGAAGCCTGCCGTAAGGACAGCTGGGTCTCCCCCACCCCCAGACCTTCAGTCTCAAGTGGTATGCTAGCTGGCTTTTGTCAACTTTACACACACCCAGACATATCTGAGAAGAGGGAGTCTTCAGCTGAGAAAATGCCTCCATAAGACTGGCCTGTAAGCAAGTCTGTGGGTATTTCTTCACCAGTGAATGAAGCGTGATCCTAATTAGTCCTATCAATAAAAACCAGGAGCCAAATATCAGGGTAATAACTGAGATCAGAGAAGCAAAGGAGCAGCCACCAGTGACTTCTTACCTCTCCAGATCCTCAGACCGAAAGGGGACCTGAGGTCCTGTCTCCACCAGCCTTGTATTCCTGTCTCCACCTCCCGAGTGCTGAGATTAAAGGCGTGAGCCTCCCAAGTGCTGGAATTAAAGATGTGAGACACCACTGCCTGGCCTCTATGGTTAACTAGTGGCTAGCTCCGCCCTCTGATCTCCAGGCAAGCTTTGTTAGAACACAAACAAAATATCACACAAGTGAATGATGTGGGAAGACCCTGACCATTGTGGGTGGTGGCACCCCTGGGCAGGTGGTCCTGGAGGGCAAAAGAAAGCAGGTTAAACAAGCCAGTCACGTTCCTCTATGGCCCCTGCTTTGGTTCTTGCCTTGATTTCCTTGATTTTTCTTCCATTAGTTTTTCCTGATTTCCTTCAATGCTGGACTGTGACATGGAACTGTAAACCGAAACAAATCCTCTCCTCCCCAAGTTGTTTTTACATGCAGTGTTTTATCACAGCAATAGAAATCCTAAGGCAAAGGAAAAGCTGGAATGCTGAGTCATCTGAATATGTGTTAGTGTAAATTTACTAAACACAAGTGTGCTTGCCGTGAGTAGGCACACCTTCAATTCCAGCACCCAGGAGACAGACCCTAAGCTTGAGGCCAGCCTGGACTACTTGAAGAGACTCTGGCTCAAAAGACAGGCACCGGAGCATGCGTGAGGACACCCCCCCCACACACACACACACCAGGTTCTTTCACCTGGGTACAGATGAAATTCTACCAGTTCCAGCCATGCTCAGGGGTCCTCCTCCTGGGTCTCAAGTGATGTCCCAGATCCTGAGAATCTGGAACAGTTCAACAGGAATTTATCCTAATCAAACTTGATTGCAGAAGTTGGTGAAATACACAATTCTGTAAAATGTCTCAGGACTTACCTGAGACACATCACTTCTTCCACTTACGACTCTAGTTTCTCACCGATAAAACATGGGGAGACATAAAGCTATCCTGGAACATGCCAGAAATGCTATCTTAGAAATAAAACACTGCTTGAAACAGTACAGCTGTTAAAATAATGCTACAGATTTAGGAAAGAAAAAATAGTCTTGTTTCCTGAGTCCCTTGAAGACACTTATAATCAAATATGAAACTGTTTAGGGGAGAGGCACAGTTAATCTGGACCCCAAACACAGTGCTCCGACAGTAGTGATCCCTGACACAACACTCCAGGAAGCTATCCAAAGGTCCCAGCACTGTCACCTGGTGATGCAGGAGCCTGTTAGCTTTCTCTGCACGACCCCAAGCATCCTGAAATGCAGGTGATCTGCATGATATTTGCCAATAAATTAATTATTCGTATCACAGCTAATCAGTAGCAGCCAATAGAGCAAAAAGAAGTTATAGGTTGCCATCTGACTTCCTGAAAGTTGTATGTATATACACACCTATGTAATGTATATAATTACATACATATATACAATCATTTTGAGTTCCATAATTTTAGGTTGAAAAACTTTTTTAAATCTACTTATTTTGTGTAAGCATGTGTGCACATGTGCATGCATGTATGCATGTCATGGTACATTTTTGTGGAGGTCAGAGGACAATACAATGGAGTTGGTTTTGTTCTTCTGTGTGGGCTCCAGGGCCTGAACTCGACTCACGGGTCTCAGCAGCAAGTACTTTTGCCCACCGAGCCATCTTGTTGGCTCTTGAGTTCTGTAACTTGGGATGGCACCGTGTTAGAGGGAGTTTTGAATTGGCCACTTCTAAAAACTGGACATTTCACAGGCAAGCAAATGGGCAACATTGGAGGTTGCGGGTTTCTTCAGACAGAACCGTGTTCGGTCTGCTGCTGTTCTCATGCACCGTACTTAGCATTTCCATTGAATTTTGAACTATCAAACCATTCTAGTTTCTAACTCCTACCTCAGGTACTACCAAAGAATGGGGAGGGAGACCTTGTGGTCTAGATTATTAGGGTTAAACAATTTAGTCCTTAGAACCTAAAGAATGTGAATGGAAAGAAAGCTAATTCAATATGGCAGAGATAAAATGTTTTTAATAATGATATTCTTCCTCGATTTCAGAGTAACACTTGGTTCTGAAATGCATTTTAGTCGCAGGGCTTTCATTGTGGTAATCGTACTTTTTAAAGATTTGTTTTTAACTGTGTGCGCCTCTGTGTAGGCACATGCATAAGGGTGCAGGTGCCTGCAGAGGCCAGAAGAGGGCACCGGACCACCTAGAACTGGAGTTAAAGACAGCCGTGAGCTGCCCCTGCCCGACATGGGTGCTGGGAACCGAACTTGGGTTCTCTGCAAGGGCAGTACCCACTCCTAATTGTGGAGCCGTCTCTCCAGCCCCTGCAATTGTGCTGTTACTCTGGTAACTATGGACACTCTCCTACGAAAGGAAAGGCACTTACTTTCCCATGGTAATGGCAGCAACAACTACCTGCCTGTCAAACGTTTCAAAAATCAGAACCCCATGCAAACAGCGGCAACAAGTAGCATGTTGCTCCCTAAAGCATTGGAAAGTTTCAAGGGATCTGCTTGCTGTTACCGTTCCCTACAAATGTGGGACTGTGCGCAAGGCAAAGTACACCAGAGCTTTAGAAAGAGGGGAGAGTGCCAGCAGGCTGTCCCTGTCTCACAGGATCTTCTCTGGTCCAATCTCCCGGTAACTGAGGAAAAGGCCCTTAGTGAGGGCAACTGTGTCCAGTGAGTGAAGAACACTGAGGAAGTTGGGGGGTAAGTGGTAGCACACATTGACTTCAATGGGCTAGTGCTGTTTCACTGATCATTACCTGTTTGCTTCTGGAAGCTTCCATAGGCACCTGAATGATCTCTCCTGGTCACTATGTATCTAATTTCAAGGAGTTAAAACCTTCCCTTGTGAGGCAGTTCCACAGCAACCCCTACAACCAGCGGGTATCTCTGATTGTTCATAAATAGGTGACCTTGGACACACATTTCTTTTTTTTTCTTTTCTTTTTCTTTTTTATTTTTTTTCTTTTCAAGACAGGGTTTCTCTGTATAGCTTTGCGCCTTTCCTGGATTTTGCTCTGTAGCCCAGGCTGGCCTTGAACTCACAGAGATCCGCCTGCCTCTGCCTCCTGAGTGCTGGGATTAAAGGCGTGCGCCACCACCGTCCGGCTGGATGCACATTTCTGCCGTCATCTGACAAGGCAGTCCTGAGCCAAGAGCCGTTACACCTGCTGCTCCCCAAGAAGAATTACCCCACTCCCCCCAGAAATAACAAAAGCAATACCAAGTGGATTTGAGTATTTTATTTATAAATGTACATTTACTATAAAAGCTGTTGCATTTTAGACAACTTTTCATTTTTAATTTTTTTAAACTATTTCTCAGAGGCATTTTTAGAATAAATATTGTAAATGAAAGTTAGTGTAATTGAAACAGAATGTTGCCCACCCGGAACAGGAACATCTTTTGGATGGACTCACATCAAAAGGTGGATTACTTCCGCTCACTGACTCTTACGCCGTGTACGGTAACTAGAATACGGATCATGTTAATGACACTACACAGAAAGGACAGATGTCATCAAAGTTTGCTAGTGAGAAACAGAGTCACCGTTCTTCTTCTTGGGAAGGAAGCATTCGGAGTCTGCAGGGGAGAATCAGCTACAGTCCCCCAGGAACAATAAATCACTCACTTGCCCCGTCTGGTTTATAAACAAACACATTTACATTATAGCTCCACACAACAGCGCATTTTTTTTTTCCTGGGATCTCAAAGATTATTTGAAGAGAAATAGATCATAGTCTTCTATGCTGCCTTGGAGAACAACAAGATCTAGTCTGCCGAAGCTGCCATGTAACTGGCCCTAAATGAAATATAAATCAAATAGAAATAGAAACAGTTGGCAATTAGAATTTAGAAAATGCTGGAGATTATTCCAGGCTGGTGACTAGTGTTCATTACGGGAAAGCACACTCCGCTTGGGAATGGGGCTTGATTCCTCCTGACTCCAGTCTGGCTTCAGTACATGTACAATGTGTCTCACTAAGAAATATGTATAAATGGCTTTGTGAAACCAGAAGAATGTGCAATACTCATGTGCTCCTGACAGAATGGATGGCCTCGCGCATGGAAAAAGTATTCTATAAAAGTTGCTTATGAATGACCATATTGTACATGTTTTGTGCATCGCTTCTCGTAAAGTACTCTGTTAATATCATGCAAAGTGTAAACATCCACATTATTAAAATAGTTAATAAAACATGCAGGTGCTTCATCAAAATATTGGACTTGATCTGTACATTTTCAAAACTTTTCTTTTTCTTTTTAAATTTTTCCTTTTTTTTATTTGTCTTTTAAAATCTTTTATTTTATTTTTTTCTTGTAAAGCAGCAAACACCTTTGAGAGAACTCATGGGAACCGGGAAGTGACGTCATTTCCCTTCGGTGTTCTGGATCTGCCATTCATCGCTATGTGCAACAGCTTTGCATTTTCTAAGGCACAATTTTGAATGAAATGATGTGTGAATTTCAATCCAATAACAGCTCGTCCAAATGACAAAGTGGTCAATATGCCTCCAGTGGCCAGGAGATGCCTGCACCTATAAGGAACCCACATGCAAAGAACCGTCTAGCATGGAAATAAATAATTGCTAGCCATACTCCATAAGACACAGAAAAAATTATTGCTTTACATAACAGAAAAACATCTACTTGCTCTCTCTCTATGCTACATTAGCCCACTAGGAGTGTGTCCATAGTCTACATTCACCTAACAGCGTCGTTACTTGGTTGCCGTCCTTGTAAGGCAGAATAAATAGTTCCCCTTTCCCCAGTCTTAAGGAAAACAGCCTGGAGAGCTAAGTCATGCTGGTTTAGCCATTTCATTCCTGTCGTGTCCAGATGAAACTTATCACATAGGGCAGAGAAATAAACCAGTTCTCCGCAGGCATCCCTTTCTAAACTCCACGGGTCAGGTCCAGAATTCTTGAGAGTAAAGAAGGCGACGTGGGAGAAGGAAGGTGCACACAGGTCCAAGGGAGGGGGCAGGGCACCGTCCGCCTTGGTTGCTGGCGCTCCACTTACAGACCAGGCTTCGGGCTTGTCACAGCATGCCATCTGGGTTCTGTTAGGATCGACTTAATGCTTCTCTTTGGATACCTGGGCGTCAGCCCCCAAGGCAAACTTGCAGGCAAAGATGAGATGTGCTCATCCCTAAAGGTAGACTGTCCTCGATGCCTAACACCCACATCCTCACATCAAGCCCTCAACAAGCCCTAACCCAGTGTTTGGAGAAAGCAGGCGGCCCAAGCCACATGGTCAGGGTAGACTATACTTCCTCACAGATTTTATAGTGAGTCTGAGGACAACGGCTGGTCTGCTTCCTTCCTGCTTCTTCCTACCTTTGGACAATGTCACAGAGGGGAAGTCTAGCAGTCTGGAAAGGGCTCTCTTCATTTGCTGGACCAGCTTCTCTTAATGACTTGACTTCCAGGGTACACAAAATCTAAAACTAGCAGCGGGATAGTTTATTGGTGGGATTTCTGCCCCCAAAGGTAAGTAACACAAATGTTCTCAGGAGTACAGTATATACTATCAGACTAGTGTCTATGCATTAAAAAACAAGTTACAGTTCAGAGTCAGAGCTTTCTGGGGTGTCTAGTTTTTTCTGAAATGCATTCACTTTATGCTCCTGTCTTAAGTTGGCATGTCTTGCACTTCCTGAAGCTCAATTCTGTAAACATAACATGTTTAATTTCTAGAAATACTAAAACACAACAGGTTTATTGCACCCTTTTGCTATTTCCCGAAGAAGAGAATAACAACTTTTCAGCCATAAGTCTCTCTGCCCATGCTAAAACCATTTTTTTCCCCCGTTAACTGTTCAGGATCATTACAGTGCAATATTCTTTTGTATATACTGTGCAAATGCAGAAAAAAAAAATCAGCCCCCAACCAGAAAAAGCACAAACATTGTGCTACAATACAAAAGAGCAGATACCACCTTGCAGAAGAGTCTTCCAGAAATTAGATGAATGCTGAGAAGCCCCTGAACCTGGGTTTAATTAAGCAGTTGCCAAGGGACACCCTTAAAAAATGATGCTCAGTGATCCAGAAGCTCCCAACCACATCACAGTGTTGTTGGTTGGCCAGCACCTGTGGCAAGAAAAACAGAAACTTGGGTTAGTCTCATTCCGTATGTTTCAAAACTCTCAAGTCAGCAGTCACCCTTGCCAGAGTCTCTTCCCACAGGAAGGGGAGTCTTGCCTCCCCTCATGCTTTCGGCATCATCTCTGGGCACGGGAGGTGGCATCTCATGGGTTTTTGTTAGAACACAGCTGTGAGCTCCTCAGCCCCACACAGCCAGGTATATAGGTGGTGCCGATCCTTCAAGCCCTAAACCAAATGACTCCCCATCAAGCTTTCCAATTTGTCCTTTGGGACACATTAGCAAGAAGGTTTTTTTTTTGTTTGTTTGTTTGTTTGTTTGTTTGTTTTTTGTTTTTTGTTTTTCTTTTTGAGGTCTTAGGTCAAAGAATCAGCCCACTGAAACTGGAGGAATCTAAATGATCTAAAAATCTAAAAATCAGATTGCTGGATTGAACAGGTAAAATACAGAACACCTAATAAATCTGACTTCCAGATAAATACACATTTTAAACGTGTAAGTATATCCCATGTGATATTTGGGACACACTTGTGCTAAATCTGGAGCATGCAATATATATTGAAAAAAATGATTATATATCTGAAATACAATGTGAAAAGTTATTGTTTAGCTGGGTGTACCAGTGCATGCCTGGAATCTCAGTACATGGGAGGTGGAAACAGGAGAATCAGAATCTTGGCTACACGGTGACTTGGAGGTCAGTCTGTGCTACGGTGTGAGTTTGACTATCTCAAACCAGGCCACTCCCACCACCACCGCCCACCATACAGAATGGGGCACAGGAGACAGCAAAGTCGGATCCTTCGAACCCAGGTGAGTAAGTTTAAGATGATGGTAAACACTTGCAGTTTCAGCAGTGGGAAGACAGAGACTGGCAGATTCCTGAGGCTTGCTGGCCAGGCAGCCTAGCCAACTTGAGGCGCAGACAGACAGACAGACAGACAGACAGACAGACAGAAAACACAGAGTGGACAGCATCTAGAGAACGACAGCCAAGGTCACCACCCCTGGCTTCCCATATGCATTTGAATTTTGTAAACACACATACCAAAAAACAAACAAATAAAAAAAACAAAACAACCCAAAAAAACCAAAAAAACAAAAAACCTCCAAACCAACCAAAAACAATAACAAAAATGCATGGCTCTCTGTGAAATTCAAGTTTCAAACACTTCATTGAGCATCTTGTGTTCTACCTGGTCACCCAATCTAGGGAGGGTTAAAATTTGAGTTCTTGTTGAAGCTTTCCTAAGGTATCTTCTTCATTTGAGGCACTACAGTCATGATGAGGCGAACTTCACATTGGAAAGGCCCCGGGGGAGTTTGTGCTAAGTGCATTTCACCAGAGTGAATGCTGGGACAGAATGCCATGTACGAAGACGGCCATCCAGTGCCCAGGCGCGAACGGCACCAGTTAAACATGTGATGGCTGGAGTCATGACGGGTAATTGGCTTTGCACTCCCATTCCCATTTACATAGGAACTTAAAAACTCCTTACGTGGCTTTTAGGGGCTGCATTTGAATATGCTTTATGCCATTTTTCCTCCAACAGAAAAAAAGTTCATTTAAATGTGACTAGTTACTTGGAGAAAAGAGGATTAAATATTCAGGTTTTATTATTCCACAGAATGAAGTGATTTTTGCTTCTGTGGAATGCCTCTGATGTAAGCCATACTTTCCCCATCAATCCATCTCCCTTCTCAATTCAAAGCAGGATTTTAAAAAAGAAGAAAAATCGCTGTCAGCCATCCTTCCCCCACACCACTTACATCTGGGGATACAGTCAACCTGTCACGTGTATTTATAGTTCTTCAGCTAAATGGTTCCTACCCCATCACATCATTCCCAAGTACATTTATTTCTTAAGACAGCAAGGAGAGAGAGAGAGAGAGAGAGAGAGAGAGAGAGAGAGAGAGAGAGAACTCTCATATACCCTGGTCTCTCCCCTTGACATGTGTTCACTTAATTAAAATTAGCCTAAAATGATACAAACATTTGTCTGGAAAAAAAAATCATGGGCAAGAAAGCTTTGGGGGGGGGGGAGAAAGAAACTGGAATGTATGTGGCTATTATTAGTCAATCTTAAAACATATTATGAAGCTACAACAATTAAAACCACACAGTCATGGAACTTAAGTACATTAAAATATAATCATATATCCAGAAGCAGACTCAAACTCACAGGGAACTCAGGAGAAAGCTAGTATTCCATATTAGTTAGAAAAAAATGATCATGAAGTAATATTCATGCCATGGGCTAACTTAAAGAATATCTGCCTAATTTTTATCTCCAAATATGTTCCTGAGAATCACACATTTACAGTCTGAAGGAGACTTTAGAATAACTTTCAGCTAATCTTGTTTATACCTTTGGAACAGAAAGTGTTGCTTTCCCTGAGTAGGACATAAGGCCCAGAATTTTAAAAGGCAAAGAATTTGTATGTTTATTTAAAATGAAAGTCTTTTGCATGAAAGTAAATCACAAAGTAAAAAAAAAAATTAATAATTGCAACATGCAGCAAATGTCACACTGGGAAAATGTAACTTGCAAAGCCCTTCAACAGAGCAGGTTCTGGCCAGAGGGACAAAGGACAGAGAACCACACTACAGAAAAATAAACACTAATGGAGGAAAAAAAAAACCCACAGGGAAAGGGGCTTAAACTCAGAATTAAAAATACACCTCTGGAGCTAAGGGGAAGCCTCAGATGGTAAGTGTGTACATACGAACAGCTGAGTGTGGATCCCCAGTGCCCACACAGAAGCCAGACATGGTAGTGCATGTCTGTAATCCAACACTGGGGAGCGGGTAGAGACAGGTGGGTCTGTGGAGGTCACTGACCAGCCAGGGCAGTTGAAACAGTGAACCTGGCGGTTCAGTGAGAGCCTCTGCCTCAAAAAATATGATGAGGAGTGACCGAAGAAGTCGTGCTGCTGACCTCCACTCACACACACGTTGCACACACATTTACATGGTACCCATACCCACCCGCTACTCACACATACATTGCACACACATTTACACCATACCCATACCCACTCGCTACTCACACATACATTGCACACACATTTACACCATACCCATACCCACCCGCTACTCACACATACATTGCACACACATTTACACCATATCCATACCCACCTGCTACATATCTAAGGAATACAAGCTCCTCCCTGCCTAGCAGAGAGGGTTTTCCCATTTCCTTTTTTCTTCTTTTTTTGGTGCTGGTTCTCATGCACACTAACCAAGCACTCTGTCCTGAGCTACACTCACAGTCCAGGGGTAAAATTTTAACAGATGATCATCTGAAGAGTTGCTATCAGCAGAGAAGAAGAGGGAGGATCCCCATGCACTCTGCATGGAGGACTCGTTTGTTTTCAGACAATAATCAGGCAAGATGTCTGAAGCTGTAAAAAGCTCATGCCTTTTAATACAATGTTGCTCCTGCTCAGTATCTACCCATTGGAGATGGCTTCACATCTTCATCCAGGTAAACACAAGGATGTTCACAGAAGTATTTGGCCACAACTGGAGTATCCACCCAGAAGATAGATGGGGCAATGCTGAACACAGCTATAATAACTCGGTACAGAGTCCAGTCCCTCTGTGGAGTGAAGCCGAACACATATGCAGCTAGATGCAGCCCGTGTGCAAGCATGTGTGCAAGTGCGTGCACAATACACAAACACCCATTCCACCCCCGCCCTGAAGAAACCACGGGAAAGGGGTAGCCTCAGACAGACTTTGATTCCAATGTCGTATGCTTCGGGACTATTCAAAATGTCTAGCCTTACAGAATTATGGTATTTAGTCCCTTGTTTATTCTGCATGTCACAGATGCAGACACTGTGAGCAGAGAAACCATCGGGCACCCTGCTTTCTTCTTAGTGTTTCTTAACCTTCTAAAAAACACAGTATTCTATTTTGAGAAAAGATAATCTCTCTCTCTCTCTCTCTCTCTCTCTCTCTCTCTCTCTCTCTCTCTGTGAGAAAATGATGGACACACAGGATCTACACATACGAAAGTGGCATAAAGAGACCTAGCATTTGATACAACGAACATGTGCTAATAAAAGGGAAAAACTTATCATGAACAAGAAAAAAAAAATCTCATGTGCAGTCTACCTTCAAATAGCTTTCTTTTTACAGAAAGTGCTCCAGGAATTCTCTGGCTCTTATCTTTAGTTGGAATTAAAAACAGTTAACGTCCTTTATATTTGCATATGTAACGGAAGTTCTTAGCCTACAGCCAGAAACCTAATTCCAAAGGAAATGGCAACAAATCACCTAACTCCCAAAAAGTCTGGATGAAAAAACGGGTCACTGCCACCCAGAGGCCGGTTCAAGCTTGTTGACATCTTTTGCGCATGCTCAGATACAAAAGCAATTCAGATCCACAGTGCTTTCTCAACAGTCCCTTACTCCAACAGCGCCCCCTTCTGGGACTATGATTCCAATCCAGCCTCTTGCTGAGGTTGAGAAGAAAGCGTGATTTATAAAGAATGATAGGGGGAAATCACTTTGAAACCTGTGGGAAAAGGGCGTTCCTTTCTAAAACACAAAAACAAAACACACAAAAGCCTAGTTTTAAAAAGTACAATTGTGCGCTTGCCTTTAATCCCAGCACTAGGGAGGCAGAGGCAGGCGGATCTCTGTGAGTTCGAAGCCAGCCTGGTCTACAGAGAGAGTTTTAGGATAGCCAGGGTTACACAGAGAAACCCTGTCTAGAGAGAGAGAGAGAGAAAAAAAAAAAAAAGGAAGAAAGAAAGGAAAAGAAAAAAAGTACAAGTATTATACATTACATGTGTATGTATGCATTTGTATATGCAGGCATGCATGTTCATGAGATGTACTGAATACTGCTTATACACCTCATATAGGATACAAAGTCTGACAATTAATGCCATGTGTAATCCATGACGTCAACAGTCCCATTATTCAACAATAGCTCCAACTGGAACTGTATGACTTCAAGGTTTATCACAGATCCAAACAATCTGCATTCGATTTTGTCAACAGTCATCTATTTCTCTGTATTTCTTAATGCACTAAATCTGTAGCTATAAATGAAAACCATTTAATTTTTTTTTAAATTCTTATCCTCCAATCTAGAAGCCAGTGATATAATTCTTCACTTACTTTGACAAATAATATTTTTGAATTTCGGACGCCATTTCTTCCGCATAACTGGTGAATTTGCACTAAAAGGTCTCCTGCTGTTTGCATCTCTACTTAATGAGTGAGGACTGGGCCAGCAAGCCACCAGCCAGTTTCAAACTGTCTCAACAGTTAGACAGCAGCGCCCCCTGGTGGCTCCAGATAAAACACGCACCTTCTCTTTTGGGAAACCCAGAAAGGACCCACAGCCAGCCAGTTTTTAAGATCTTACTGTACGCAAAGGTATGGAAATGGGCAGGGTCGGAGAAGTAGGAGCCATCATTATGTCTTTCAATGAACTTTCAAGTTCCTTTAAGAACAAAACTGTATTCTGTAATGAAATTCCTGAAGGGCTCTGCCGTTGCAGAGTGGGCACTTACCTATCAAACCCCGGACAGCCACTCTGCATTCCACCTCCTCCAGCAGCTGCCGGCCTCTGCAGACAGGCTTGACCAAGGGACAGTGCTGCAGACCCCAGCCCTTCCTCTGCCTCAACAAGGTCCCTGCAGTTCACTCAGGCGGGTCTCTCAAATCTGCCTGCAGTTTCACCTGCCGAGGAGCTCACACACTCCTGGGTAAGAGTCATGTGCCCACCGGAGCAGGAACTTCCTGTGAGGAGTAACTGCCTACTGGCTTTTTATTTCTTTGACCTCCATCCTAAGAATCCTCCTTCCAGGGGTAGGAATGCCAACTGGAGGCAGGAAATAACTGAATCCATGTACCAAATCCCACAGAAGAAGTGTGACTGGGGGAGACGTTCTCTCCATACTCACTTCTGGATCGCATGTAGCAGTCGGTACAGTTGAGGAGACCATTGCGAATCCTAACATCCGTCCCACTCACTGTATCTCCGAGCTGTCCTTTACAAATGCCACACTACAGGAGAGAGGGGACAGAAGTTATAAGACATTAGGGAATTGTGCCTGGAACCTGCAGGTGACTGTTTGTGGCGGTTTAAGTGAGAACAGCCCCATTGGCTCATTTGTTTGCATGTTTAGTCCCGAGGTGGTGAACTGCTTTGGAAGGATTAGGAGGTGTGGTCTTGTTGGAGGGAGGTCTGTCACCGGGGGTGGGCTGGGAGGCTTCCAAAGCCCACAGCAGGTGCAGTGTCTCACTCTGTCTGCTCCCTGTGGTTCAAGATGCAAAGCTCTCAGCTACTGCTCCAGCGCCATGCCTGTCTGCTTCCTGCACTGATGATGGAGCGTGAACTCTACCATCCTCTGGAACCGTGAGCCCCAAATGAAAGGCTTTCCTTCGTAAGAGCTGCCTTGGTCATGGTGTCTCTTCACAGCAATAGAACAGTGACTAAGACACTGCTTATGTGAGGTACACAGGGATACTCCCACGAGCTCCATGTTCACTGAGCATCTATTATGGGCTAGCTATGGCACCATAAGCCAATTTATGGCAGTAAGTAAAACGTATTTTGACCATTTTATCTTAACTCCTGTATTTTACAGAGAAGGACACAGGTTGAGAGACACTAACTGGCTTGCCCTGGGGTTGGGAACCTGGTAAGTGACACTGCAGTGACTTGAGAGCCCGCTCTACTGTTCCGATGCACAATTTCTCAACGGAGATAGAAGGACCATTTCCAACATATTACACCCTACTGGTTTTAAACAAACATGCAGCCAATGGATATCAGTTGGTACTTGACTACTAATAATCTCGGCTTTCCGGAGCATCCCACCAGAGAATTACTAAGGAACACATTCCGTTGTCTAGTTCCACATTAGAGGCGTGGTACCCAGGGTAATAAATTCCCCGGGTATGGAACCCCATGAGCCGAGTGGTTTGAGGGCAGAAGTGAAATGCAGGAGGCATCTGCAACAGAGGAGGTGGCACTGGGGTCCGTCCAGGTGCCAGCCCCTCGCAGGGGTTCAGATGCAGCCTCTAGTCCATACTCTAAACCAGCCAGGTCACAGGGACACAGTCGGCAAACAGGCCAAACTGCATTTCACTGTGTTCTGTCTGGTTTGTGAACTCCACGGACTGTTTCTTATACTAGGGACAAAGGGAGGTTTTTTTTTTTTCATCCCTGACAAGGATAGTATAGCCAAGGATGCTACCAACGAGAAAGAGGGCAAAATCCAAAGACAGAAAGAAAATGTAGTAGTATCAAGTAGAGAAAAGAGGACTCAGATATTCAGAGAGAGGGGCTTGGCTTCAAAATCAATTACATCCACTTGAAAGGTGCTCGTGAGTCGAGAGGCTGGGGTGTGCAGATAGAGTACGATTCATTCCTCTGACAGCACACCAAGTATGACCGTCTCCCCTGCCCCCAAGTAGCAGGAGACCTGGCATTAGAAAGAAGCCAGGCCCCTCGGTGCACTGTACTCGTCCATCTAAAGTATTTATTGATACTTACCCCTATAGATGCAAAGGAAAACCGTGGCCCTTGAGGAAGATGGAATCATTGCTCTTATGGAGCTCACTGTTTATCCCAGCAGCTGGTAACTAACACAGCATAATGAGCAATAAGGACTCAGAAAGGCCACCTGGGCTTCTTCAGCAAAGGCCACTGACTGGCTGGGTGTGGTGGTGCGCGCTACTCATCTCAGTACCAGGGAGGCTGAGGCAGAAGGACCGTGAGGGGCTTGAGGCCAGCCTGGGCTACACAGCCAGACCTTGTTTCAAACAAAACAAAACACACCAAGGAACAGCAACAACGGATCCACAGACTTACTCCAGGGCTTCGCAGAGGGGGCTACCATCTGAGGTGACAGACACGCTCTCTCTGAACACTGAAATCTTACAGCTAGCCACTGCCACTCACTGGGCAGGAAATACTCCATTAGGGCAACACCCAAAACCTTGTCACAGGAAACCATAAGAGTTAAAGAACAGCAAAGCTATTTCAAATAAATCCTTAAGGCCCCACAGACTCTGAGGCCCCGCTGTCTCCCAGGGTCTCACTCCCGACTTCCCTTTGGAGCGTCCACTGTCAGCAATGGAAGTGTCCAAACACAAATTGCACAGATCTATTTTTCTCTAGAAGGAGTTTTCTTCCCAGAGGGACTCAGGGCTGGGGAGCTGTATTCTTAAGGCTGGACTTGACCCACACCTCTGTCTATACCACACAGGGAGAGGCTGCAAAGTTACAGGAGGGATTTCTCAGCACAGGACACGACCTAACCCCCGACATCAGCTCAGAGAGGAGAGTGCTGCGTACATACCCTGAAACACTGGATGTGAAAGTAGAGATTCAGGGTCTCGATGATCATGGCGGCTCCTTTCCCCAAAGCGAGCCCGCAGGAGGAGCACAGCTTCTTCCCACTTATAGACCTGAGTCAACAAAACAAAACAAAAACCACCAAAAAAGACACAGTGAGAACATTGGCTCACACAACAGGCAACCTCATGCAAAAATGGGAACATGGATTTTAAAAAATGCTTAAACCATGAATAAAATGAGGATCCCACACTGACAATGAACGGAGAATTAAGCAGAGCCATACACTGCCAGCAAGGCATAAGCTGAAGGTGATGGATGGGCTTGGAGCTGAATGTGCTGGGTCTGAGCACCTTGAGATGATTCAATGTACGTATCATGTTTACAGAAGTCCTACAAAGACACTCAGATTTAGCTTCATTTAGGTCCCAATGTGGCCTTAGCAGTCTCCATTGCCTTTCCTTTAAAAGAGTCCATTGTCATGGGGGAGGGGGACGCTTGTGGAGGCCTCAGGGATTGGGTCCCTGCTTCTCTGAGTCATGGTGTGCCATCAAGGGCTCTCCTTGGGTCTCCCTTCTACCTATACAGGGAGAGGGTTGGCCAGCCTATCTCTACTGTGTCTTCCAGAAAAAACACCGTCTGCAGGAATGGTACGTGCTCTCTGTCTATACTGTAACCTCCTGGGACTGAACCCACCCCCTGCCTCCACCTACAGCCCTGGACACTGTCCACCCACAGGAGCTAAACTCAGCAGGTCCCACCAGGGGAGAGGGCAGTCAACTGCCCACCTGCTACCACAGGGCTGTCCTCTCAGGACAACGTTCCCATGATGCCCATTGCTGCAAAGCCCTAGGAGAAATTCACAAGTATGCATTGCACAAAGACAGAGGAAACAGAAGGACAGACGTCGGAGGAGGAAGAGCTGGCCTCATCAAACACCATCAATTAAGATTTCCCTCTCTCTAGCCATGAAGAGAAATCCTCTATCAATGAAAACCACTGAGCCCTTAGTCATTAGTGTCTGTGACAGACAGACACCCAGGCAGCTTTGAAAGATATTGTGGGGACCAACTAATGTCTAGAGACCTCGGGAGAGCCGGAAGAGGATGAAGTTTTGTTTCCCAGCTTCTTCGTTTCTCTGGAGGAGCCAGCAGCCCATTACCCTCGGAGGGCTGATCATCTCAGAGGCAGAGGCCCTGCTGTAGGAGCCCACCAGCTGTCTGGTGGGCTTTATTATTAGATTGCCTGTTCCACACGACGTCATTAAAACCTAATGGCCACGGCCAGCACCACACAGCTGACTGTTTCTACCCCATGCGGATGAATTTGCAGGCAGATGGAGATGTTTTCCTGACTCCTCCCCTCTCTGGGGATGGGGGGTGAGGGATGAGGATGATAAGTCTCTCAGCATCACTTGGCAAGCACTCATCTGGCCAGAATTAGGCCCATTAGGTGCTGGACCACAAAACAGCCTCCGAAAGGCTTGCTGACCTCTTATACCTGTTTGGTGACTGGCCAGGAGGGGTAGGAGAACAGGGGGACAGGGGCCCGGCCCGGAAGTTCTCTCGAGGGCTTTTCCTGTAACACGGTAAAGGAGCCCACAGTTACAAGAAGTCAACAGAAGCCACAATAAAAGACATTTTAGCTTAAAACTAAAACAAAAGGACCACAAAGGAGTCTCCTCCTGGCGTCTTCGCTTATTTGTTTTGAGATAAGGTCTCACCATGGCGCCCAGGCTGGCTTGAAGCTTACTCTTCCTCCTGGCTCAGCCTCTCAAGTGGGGGTTAGGAACATGTGCTACCAGGCTTGGGTTTTGTTTATTTTTGTCTTTTTGGAACAAAATTAGCAATTACATCTGGCAGGAATGTGCACGTATGTAAAATGAAAACCTTACTGGTACTGCTGCTTAGAAAGGAGAATACTGGTGAATTCTTCTTCACTTCAGTTACTGGGCTGTTACTTATTGACGCTGCCGAGCAAGCTGTTGTTGCATGCCGAGTTTAATATGAAAACTACGGCCTTTGTGGGATTGAAAGATGAATAAAGACAGAGGAGGGAATTCCTAAGGGCAGCCCAGAAGTTCAGGGGAGATTTAAAAAAAAAAATTGCTTTATGGTAAAGACCTTGCAAATAACAAATATCATGCAGCTGGGGTCACGTGGTCACTCAAGCAAACAGGGCAGATCTTAGAGGAAGCAATTTTCAGTGCCATGGTTCCTGCCTTTGACGCCTGCCATGAAGGGTGGCGCTGAGACCCTTCAACACTCATTAAGTCATGAGAAATCAGAAGAGCCCCCACCAGATGCTGCTAGCATGTCACCTGGGTGCAGGGGCTGCTTAGGAGCCAGCTCCTGTGTGGGATCAAGTTTTCAGTTTTGAAAAGCTAGTTTGCTGAGTGAAGAACCAGTTAGGCTACAGAAAAGACCAAGGAAAGGAAAAGAAGACCACCGAGGCAGGCAGAGGCAGAGTCCCTTGTCTCCTGGATGCTTGCCGCTAAGATCCTTGGAGGCCCTGCTCACCGGGCCTCCCACCTCAGGGGCACTTATCTCCTCCAAAAGTCACATTTTCAAAGTGTCAGCACCATGGCTTGAAAGAACAAAAGGCTGAGAAGCACCGCAGTAACCACTGCGAGTAATCCCATCCAGGCCATCTGAGCTCCTGCTGATCCCGGTGCCACAGATGTCCAGCCATGAAAACCGGAGCAACCCGAGAGAGAGGTGGCGGCGGTGGTGGTTCAATACCGTGTCAAGAAGGAAGAGAAGCTAATGGGCATGCTCATGACCCACACTGCAGTGCTGGGTATTTGCCAGGCCGGGGAATCTGAGGAAGGTACCAGTCTCATTCCCACTTGATATTGAGGAAACTAAGACCCGTGCCCAAGGTTCCGGGTAGGCAGGCGGCAGCAGACAGACTCTGAACCCACACAGTCCGGATCCACGTGGAATGATTGTTAAAGGAATGAATGCCGTAAGTGTGATGCGGCTTAACTGTGGTCTTAAGCTGCTAGCCCTCTGTATATTCCTCTAACACGTCACCAGTCAGATTCTGTGGGCAAGATAGGTAACTTCCCTAAATTCTTCATCTGAAAACCGGGATTATCAACCTCATGACATTATTGGGAAGGCTCACTGAGAGGAAGAGTTTTAAACTCTTAGGTACCTACTATCCCCAAGTATATCCTTCAGAATGATTAAACGGAGACCAGGCACAAAAATGCTGCTGCCATCTTACACTTCTCCTCTATCTGAGCCAATACAATTGTTTTGTTTTGATACAGGAATCCCACCTCCATTTTCTTTGTCTACTCACTTCCGCCTTTCACCCGGAGACTCAATCTGATGATTAACGTTTTTATCCAGGGGCAGGGTTTTGGGCTTCACATCTTCCGACATGTATGATGATGGGCTTGATACCTGAGGACTCTGAGGTGGATCTAAGACCAAGGAAGGAACATAAACGTGTTCAGCAAAGTCACTTTGATACCCAGCAATACACCGCCCTTTAAAGGACCGATGGCTTCCGGTCCTCACAGTCATCCTATATGGGCCGTGTTGCACACGTATCCCAATCTGGTTTGGCAGAGTCTACCCCTCAAGAGCATTTTGGGGGTTGGAGCGGGGGTTATGTTCAGTGGTAGAACTGGGACATTTGAAGAATGCACGGTTTATGATAACTTAAAGTGTTTTTTGTACAGTCTTCCTCTGATTAAAAAAATTCTATTTTCTGAGTATGGGTGTTTTGCCTGCACGTACATCTGTGACCCCCACATGCAGGCAGTGACATGGAGGCCATAAAAGGATGTCATATCCCTTTGGATATGGAGTCACTGACAGTTGTGAGCTGCCATAGAGGAGCTGGGAATTGAATCTGGGTCCTCTGAAAGGGCAGCCACTGCTGTTAACCATTGAGCCATCCCTCCAGCCGCTCCTTTTAAATGGAAAAGAATTACATTTATTTATTTTGTGTGTGTGTAGGGGGAAGAACATGCCACAGGGGTGTGTTTGTGAAGGCCAAAGGACACCTTTTGGGAGACGCTTCTCTTTTTCCACTCCATGAGTCTTAAGGACTGAACTCAGGTCATCAGGGTTAGGGCAGCCCTTTCCTCGCTGGGTCATTTCGGGAGCCACAAGCCTCCATTCTGTAAAATGCTAAGAACTGTTCAGGTCTCACTGAGACCCCGATGACCTCGTGCAGAGTCTGGTCACACGGTGGGAGTTTATGTGTTACATATTTAACAGAAGCTAGGGTAAGGGGCTCTTAGAAATTTGCCACCAGCAGAGGTCAGCTCTGGACAGCATGAAGGATTTACAGTAACTTAAATGTTGGGATTTGTCTCTCCATTCTTACCCTGAGCTACCTGGGGGCTTGTGCCATAGTGTGTGTGTGTGTGTGTGTGTGTGTGTGTGTGTGTGTGTGTAGCCTCTGGTCCATTCTTACCCTGAGCTAGCTGTGGGCTTGTAACACAGTGTGGGGCCCCAGCCTCAGCCTCGGGCTGCTGGTCCAGATGGATTCCTTTTGACATGGACTCTTCAGAGTGAGCCGAGGGCCCTTGAGTTAGGCTGCTAATGCTAAAACAAAGAAACATACTTCAGAGCAGAGATAACAGCAACCAGATCAAACCTACTGTTTCCATACCCGGGGACACAGAGCTAGCAATTACAATCTAAGGAAAGGAAATAGACTGTTTATTCTTTTTATTTTAAACTAAAACCATTATACAATACTATGCATTTTCAGTGCCCATCTATTTAACAAAGTCAAGAAACGATCATTTCTGGGGTCCTCCCTGCCCACTGGGCTCTTCATGCTGAGTACCTCTAGGGAGTGGACCTAGGGCTCCCACATTTTCACAAGAGAGCAATTATTATAGGTTTCACTTGGAAGCCAGGCATGGTGAAGCACACCTGTAATCCCAGCACTCAGGAGGCAGAGGCAGCAGGATCAGGAGTTCAAGGCCAGCCTAGGCTGCAAAGAGATATGCTATCTGAAAATGAACAGATACATAGATCACTGGGGCCACCTGGGATCTCTGCAGCCTTGGTTACTTCCCCAGCCTTTCGGTGACTTCTGTGTGCAGAGAAAGGAAAGATTTAAGGAGATGAATGCACCGTTTCTGGTGATGACGAGACCAGCCTGGAGAAAGCAAACAGCAAATGCACAGGCAGGGCCTGTTTGGAGAACTAGTGAATGAACATGCAGGCATACGGGGTGTGTTTCGGGATCCTTCAAACCTTCCTAGCAGCTCACTCCCCAGACTCTGAAGCAGTGTTACCCGGAAACAGAGTTGCTCTTCCAGGCCATGCCCTGCAGTCAGACTTGGTGCTCAGAGTCCGATGCCAGCAGCCCACTGAGTGCAAACCCTAACCAGAACCCTGCTCCCAGCCAACTGTTCACCTTGACCCGTCTATGACACCCGGACACCTTTCTCATTTTCCGGTCCCTCTGGGATGCTGTAGACGTGGTATAGGTGCATGCGTACTTGCTGACACCTATCTGGGATCTCATGCCCCTGAGGCAAGCATCTGTTTCTTAAGCGGGATGCTGCCAACTTCCTGGGCTTCCTGTAGATTCCTTCCAGGTTAAGCAAGAGTGGGACTGATAACCTGCAGCCCAGAGCCTGCTCTAGTCTGAGGTACTCTGTGTGTTCTGGGGCTTCTGGGTTCGTTTCTGGATGTCCCGTGGAACATCCTAGAGTTCACGCGTGAAGTGACCACCCACAACTGTTCTGACAAATTGGTTATCCTTCACATTATCATGCAGAGTAAACATGCTCACATCAGTGAGGACACCCGCGGCCATGCTCAGGTCCACAGTGAACCACGGTACGTGGGACTCGGGACTTCAATGTCTTTCCTCTCTGGCACATCCTCTACTTCAAGTAACTGAAAGCTTGAGGTTTGGGGTCAACAACAAGCTTCTTTGATGATTTATACTATTTTCTTTATTTAAAACAGGTCTCCCTTATTAAACTTTTTACATCATTATTAAAACACTCAAACTGAATCATGTGATATACATGTGTATGATGTGTGTGCTCACGCCACACCATGTATTTGGAGGACAGGGGATGATTGTGGACTTGGGTCTCTCCTTCAACCTTTATGTGCTTTCCGGGATCACACTCAATTCCAGGCTTGAGTAGCATGTGACTTTATCCTCTGAGCCATCTCTCCAGCTATTAAATTTAATTGTCTTTTTTTTTTTGAAATATGCTTTCACTGTGTACCCAAGGCTGGCCTCAAATTTATGATCCTTTTTTCTCTTCACAACTGGCCTCGCCTTTTTAAAAATAAGTTTATATATTCCAGAGCACAAGAACATGGACTTCAGAGCTGTTATAGCATGTTTAGACAACATGGACCGCATCATTAGAGATTCTTTTAAAAGCAGTGGGACCACCTTCCTGGGAGGGAATGGCAGAGCTCAGCTTTGGAAATTCCCATGGATGGTCTGGCATGGGCACATACCTGTCCTCCTCTGGTGGACCACTTTCCCTAGCCTCGAGCAACGAGTCACTGTCGTTCTCCTGGAAAGGTGGCTTCTGTCTTCTCTCTTTTTCTTTGTCTTGACAGCTTTCCAAGTCCATCTTATTCTGATAGAAAAATTGGGATCATTTTGAATATAATCTTTAAAGACACTAGATGACTTTTCTATCTGACCATGAACTGCCTGAAACCACCCCTAATGACTTATATCTGACCACGGACTCTCTGAAACCCACCCCCAATGACATATCTGACCACGGACTCTCTGAAACCCATACCCAGTGACTTATATCTGACCATGGACGACCTGAAACACAATCCATTCCCTTTCCTTACTTTGAATAATGAAAATTTTCTTCCATTTTTGCTCTAACTTTTAAAGAAATTATTACTATGTACTTCCTGTACAGTGAATGAGACTCACTGTAGGCTTGCACACACGCACACAGTGTGCTCTGGTTATAACCACTCTGCTCTTCTACTTCTGTACCGACCCTGTTTTACCCATCCCGCTGTCTACAATTCAAAGAATAGTCTTCTAAACTAACAGAGTTCAATGATTTCCAAATACTTAGAATAAATGTGCAACTGAGATCTTTCTAGAAATTATCACAAAAGGGATTGGTCCAGAAACCCCCCTTTCCAAACAAAATGAAGTCATGGGACGGTTTACTTCAGGACAAACGGCCTCTGAGCTATTTTACCAGTCTTGGCATGTTTCCATCTAGTACCCCCATCACTTTACTTGGGAGATGCGGGGCTGACCAGCCTTTACAGGCTCTCTCCACCCTCAAAGACACGTCAGGTTCGTGTGGAATTTGGGGGATAAGGAGCTAGTTTTATGGCAGCTGGAGGGGATATACTGGGGGCATGCCTGCTGCTGCCGAATGATGCAGAGGGATGCATGGCACAGTGGGGAGGGAATGCATTGGGGGCATGCCTGCTGCTGCCGAATGATGCAGAGGGATGCACGGCACAGTGGGGAGGGAATGCATTGGGGGCCTGCCTGCTGCTGCTGAATGATGCAGAGGGATGCATGGCACAGTGGGGAAGGGGCACATGGCTGTAGAAAGGAAGGGTGATGCTCGAGTCAGGCAGAGAGAAGGTTCCAGCGCATGGCTTTACTCCTGGAGATCCTGCTAGCCTGTCTGGGAAGATCTGGCCAGGGCAATGACTCCTGCTCTGTGGAGGGAGCTTAGGGTTTGGCGACAGCAGTGTAGGGGCTGCTGTGGCTCGGGATGAAAAGCCAGTTCCGGTTTTAAGTTACTAAGTGTGATGGGAAACCTGTTGAGGTTACTGAGGTCAGAATCGGTTTTCATCAGTGCACTCACCGGTGTCCCACTGCCTTCGGTTACAGAGGAGGAAGTAGACAGCTGGTCTGCAGAACTCGAGGAGAGAGTGAACGGGACCACAGTGTCTTCAATTATCTTACGTTCCTAGGGCAAAGATGGGGATAAATGAAAAAAAAAATTAAATCTGCCATGAGAAAAAAATACATTAAGGAACTCCGGGAAAAGAAAACTCATCAGAGCATACACAGATAAGCAGGGCACTAGGAAATCTTCTTTCCTAATGAAGTAACAAATACAAATCTAGTAACACCAAGTGGGCAGTAGTTTAGAACTCTGTGCTGAATTTACAAACACCAAGTTTAATTAGTGTTACAGAAGAACACAATTAAGAAAAACTGCTGTGGAGCTGATCGGTTAAGTTATTGCTGAAGGTAAAGTTCCCAACAATATTGACAACAAAGTTTAGATAATAGACACTTTAGATAGCCTCCTCCAAACTCTGGGATGTGGCCTGTTTGTTGTTGTTAAAACATTACCAGGACAACTCTCCACAAATTCCTCTAGCATGGTGTAGCAGTGGAGTCAACAGTAAGGATGTTTGTAGCTTCAGTGCTAAAATTATCCTACAAAACGAATTCGTTACTACCAAACACTCTTGCTACAAGGGAGCACACACACAAAGTAATATGTCGCTGTGTTTGTGTTACCTAAGACAGATCAAGAGTCAGACAGGACTGGAGAACAGATGTGATTACAGCGGCTTCTTGAACATGGTTCAATCCCTTCCTCCTACAATCCACAGGGTGTGTGTGTGTGTGTGTAGGGGTACTGTGGTCTGTTGGAACCGGCATGATGTGGTTCTCTTTAAAGAGACCGAAGGGACCCCACTTTGAGCACAGAGAGTCAGACACACCCACAACCAGCATGCGCTGCAGACACAAAGGGAGGTGACAGACTTGGCAGAACTGCGTGATGGGTCACGTTCCTCTTGGCAGTTTCCTACCTCCTCGTAGTACCTGCGTTCTTCTTCTTCCACCTCCTTCTGGGCCTTTTCCCACTCTTCCTTCAACTTATCTTGTTCCTTCTGGTACCTCTCCTGTCATGGGATGTCCAAAGAACAAGTGACCATCACACTCATCACTGGGATGTTTTCCCCTCTTCTAAAGCAATACAGTCTTTGTGAGTGAACATTTGGAATCTAATGCACTCATATCAAAAAAAAAAAAAAAAGAAAGAAAGAAATGTTGTGTATTATGCACACAAGTTAGGTCTGTGTAGGGGATGGAATGAGTAATGTCCCCCTTTGGCTCATGTATGTGGACATTTGATTCCAGTTAGTGGTGTCGTCTGGGAAGGTTCTGGAACCTTTAGGATGTGGAGCTTTGCTAGAGGAAGTATGTCACTGGGGTTGGGCTCTGAGGTTTTATAGCCCAATCTCCCTTCCTCTTCTCTCTCTGTTTCCTGTGTGTGAATGAAATGTGACCACTTTGCTTCTTGAGGGCCAGGCAGCCCTCCAGCTCCCACGGTTCGCCGTCCCCACCATGATGGGCTGTAACCCTCTGGAACCGTAAGCCAAAATAGACCCTTTCTTCCACACCTTGCTTCTCATCAGGGTATTTTTTTTTTTTTTATCACAGAAACAGAAAAGCAACTAACATAGACATTTAAAATCCCATGGGAGCCAGATTTCTGCTGCTATGTTTTGTAGAATTTCTTTTCAGATAGACCTTTGTTCATAAAAGATGAAAAAAAAATCAACAATCTCCCTCAAGAGATTGGGAGGTGCTAGGTAGGCTATACATAGAGTTTGCTTCAACTGAGCCTTTCAGAGGTGATTTTTTTTTTTTTTTTTTTGAGCGCCTGTCCTGGATCTCACTCTGTAGACCCGGCTAGCCTCAAACTCACAGAGATCCACCGAGCTCTGCCTCTCGAGTGCTGGGATTAAAGGCATGTACTACCACTGCCCGGCCTCAGAGGTGAATTTTGTTATTTCACTAATAGAAATATATTGCTGCGCTGGGGATGTAGTTGCCTAGCATGTGCCATGGTCTGGGTTTGAACCCCACACCCGCAAAAACCAACCAATCAAAGCCAAAACCAACCAACTTCGCTGCTAAGGAAGTTTAATAAAAGGTTATAAAATCCTGCTAAGTTTATAAGAGATACAGGGCAGAAAAAAGTCCAAAGTACTCAAGACAACCATCAGCTGAGAGGCAGAAGCACTCTGCTTATCACCATGGCAATGGGATGAAGTCCTCCAGGCCCAGCTCACAGTAACTTGAATCAAGAGAGCCTTTATACCACCCCTTACAATGCGTTGGTGTGAGGACTTCTGCTATGGGATGTCTTTCTATACACTGTGAATATGAGTTGCTCTGATTGGTTGATAAATAAAGCCATTTGGCCTATAGCAAGTCAGGTTATAGCCAGGTGGAAAATTGAAGAGAGAGAAGAAGAAGAAGAAAGGCAGAGGGGAGAGAAGCCAGCACCACCAGGAGAAACAAGATGTGAAAGCACCGGTAAGTCACATGGCAACTTATAGATTAATAGAAATGGGTCAAGTTATAAGAGCTAGCTAGCAAGAAGCCTGCCATAGGCCATGCAATTGGTAATTAATATTAAGCCTCTGAATGATTATTTAATAAGTGGCTGTGGGACCTTGGGGCCAGGCGAGATCGGAGAAATCTTTCAACTACAAACTTCCATCCTTGTGTTCAGAAATGGTGTAATACTTGTCACCATTTCTGAGAGAAAATAAAACACTTAGAATAAGAATGACATAAAAAATATGCAGGGAGTCCCTAACAGCTGACCGGGAAAATATAAGAGTATATGAAGATTAAAATCAATATTTGAAATAAGAATTGGTCCCTTGAAGATAGTGTCCTCACGGCAGACAACGGAGACATGGGCTTGTGAGCACACATTCCAACACTGGTCAGAACTGACTGGTTACTGTCAGCTGTCTGAAGCTAGGACAGGACTGTGTGTCTCTCTGGAGGGGGAAGGCAGGCACTGAGTTGTCCCCAGAGAGCGGCTGTTATGACTCAGGTGCAAAAAGTTTTCCTGGGGACTTCTGGAGACCGGCGTTCTTGCTAATTCTAGTAGAGCACTGCTGGCCGAACCATGGCAGGAGCTGGAGATATGAGTAAAAACTTATTATTGGAACTAAATAGTGCAGAAGCTGGGCATGGTCGTGCAGGCCTGGAATCCCATACTCAGGAGAGACGCAGCAGAGTCTCTGTAAATTCCAGACCAGGCAGGGTCACCTAGTAAGTCTCAACAAACAAGCAAACAGAAGAAACCAAAAGCAATTCCAAATCAAAACAAATGACCCCCCCTCCACTCCAGAATACTGTCAAAATTCAGAATGGGAATTCCGAGGTTCTTACTATCACTTAAGTAGTCAAGGTCCAACCCTTTGAAGTTGTCAAAGGCACCAAGCTGAACTGCATAGCTAAATCCAAGTAGTTGATTTTACCACAGAACCCACTCCCTTACCCATGGGAATCAGAGCAAAGGATTAGGACAAAATCTGAAGAGAAAATAGAATAAATCACATCGCACTTCAGTTCTAGAGTAGCAGGGAGCCACCCCATTTAATGAGGTTTACACTTCCACTATGTGAGCATTCGGGTGTATAGTGGAAACAGCATAGGTTTTAGGGTTGTCAGACTTAGATTTGGGCCCAGGCTCGGCACCTATCAGCCATATGATAGCAGGCAGTTAATCCGACCTCTGTGAACCTTCACCTCTTCAACCAAAAACTGGCTATTCAGATGTGTCCCCAGTACACCCCAAGTATATAAATAGGACAGTTTTGAAGGTCGCTAGGTCACTTTGGGCATGAGGCAAGTGGAAGCATATTACATTTCTTCTCTGAATATTTCTAGAATTGACCATTGTCAGCTTTCACTGAAACATGGAGTGAAAATTCTGTTGAAGGAATTAGACTGATATCAAATTTCATTCTACCTGAATGCTGTCAAATATCTTTTGGGTAATTCGTTCTCAGTGTTTCTTGAACTGGCAACTGGTGGCTAAGGAGGTAATGAATCCAGGTAGACTGACCCTTAATCACTGTTTAGAGATACATTTTTTAAAGTATTAATGTGAATGTTTTTCCCTACTCCTTCTCATCATTGGACCTGTTCGCAGGAACAAGCAGGTACAAGACTCTGTTGCCTGGACACAAAACATCGAGAGACTCATGAGTTTCTGAGAATTGGATTCCACGTTCCCTGGGCTAAAAATCTATTCAATGCAACAGACATTCAGAGCACACAGTCACTGAACACAGGGAAGGCAGCAGG
>CABHPP010133008.1:0-66619 GCA_902168425.1 Peromyscus attwateri
TTCAAAGGTTATGGAGGCAAGCTCTGGTTGTGCCCTGAGTTCCCTGCTGGTGAAATCCCAATGTGCCTTACCTCATGCCTGCCTCTCCCCAGGCCATTCCTTACCTCTTGTTTGCCTCTCCCCAGGCCGTTCTTGTCAGAGGGTAAGCCCCATTTGACTGCAGTTTGTTTTTCAGGATTGAAACTGCAAGATGGATGATCAGGATCCTGGGGGCATTAGCCCCCTTCAGCAAATGGTGGCCTCGGGAGCTGGGGCTGTGGTCACTTCCCTCTTCAGTAAGACCCAGGGAAATGGGATGTGGGCAGCTGGGGGGTGATGTGGGCTAGAGGTTGGAGGCAGTTTGGTTCTGATAATGAAGAGGGTGAGTGGGTACTGAAGGAGCCTTCAGATCTGCCTCCTTCCCCAGTGACACCCCTGGATGTGGTGAAGGTCCGCCTTCAGTCTCAGAGGCCCTCAGTAGCCAGCGGTGAGTACCTGAACCCGGAGCCAGATTGAGGGGGGGCTGCCTGACAAACTATGGATCTCCCAGAGATGGGATCCCAGTGTGGGGGGCAGTCCTGATCACCATGGATGACTTGTGTTTCAGAGTTGACACCTTCCAGATTCTGGAGTCTCTCCTACACCAAATGTGAGTGCCCCGAGCCACAGGAGCCTGGAAGGGCCCAGGAAAGAAGCGTTCCAGTGTCCCCAGAGTACCGGGGGTGCCCATGGTCATAGACTAGTATATACTTTTAGGTCACATTAGCCAGCCTTTTGTCCTACTCAGGAATAGCCACATAGTAACCCAGCTGTATCACCCAGCAAGGTTCCCTGCCATCCTAATGCCCGTCCCCTTCCTCCAGCGCCCTCTGCTCTGCAGTCCCCAGGGAAGTGCCTCCTTTACTGCAACGGCGTCCTGGAGCCGCTGTACCTGTGCCCAAATGGTACCCGCTGTACCACCTGGTTTCAGGATCCTACCCGATTCACTGGCACCTTGGTAAGGAGCGGCCGTGTACCTGGGGGACTCGGTTTGGTTAGGCTGCAGGTATGGGGAATTCAGAGCAGGTAAGGGGTGGACTGTTGAGTGTAGCAAGGGCTTGCCTGGGATTCGTTCAGAAGGATTTTTGGTGCTGATGCTGAAAATCAAAACAATAACCGTAACATCTTAATACATGCTAGTCGGGCACTCTGGTACTGAAGAGTGCACCCTAGCCCTCCTTAAGGGTTGTTTTGTTTTTGTTTTTTTGGAGACAGGGTTTCTCTGTGTAGCTTTTGGCGCCTGTCCTGGATCTCGCTCTGTAGACCAGGTTGGCCTCGAACTCACAGAGATTCACCTGCCTCTGCCTCCCGAGTGCTGGGATTAAAGACGTACACCGGCACTGCCTGGCCCCTCCTTAAGGCTTTAAAGGGTGACTAGGAGTCCACCTAGAACCAGATGGGGAGCTGCATGTGTGGAAGCCTGAGGGGCTAGCTAGCTCTTACCAGGACTCAGGACTGGGCAGAGGCTGAGGGCATCCAGCCAGGCCCTGCCTGAGACAGTCATTACAGACCTTGCTCATGCCTACTTCTTCCCCCTGGGCTGGTGCTGGCTTGGTCAGGATGCCTTTGTGAAGATTGTGAGGCATGAGGGCACTAGGACCCTGTGGAGCGGCCTCCCAGCCACCTTGTGAGTACCCAGTCTTTGGGGTGTTTCCTTCCCTTGACTCCTATTGGCTGGGTGAGGGAGGGAGGGAGTGTTTGAAAGGTTGGGAGCCCTTAGGTGATTTTCTGGCCCCTTTTCATGCTCCTAGGGTGATGACTGTGCCAGCCACTGCTGTCTACTTCACTGCCTATGACCAGCTCAAGGCGTTCCTATGTGCTCAATCCTTGACCTCTGACCTCTGTGCACCCATGATGGCTGGTGCCCTCGCCCGCAGTGAGCACAGCCCTGGCCCTTGATCTTCTCTGTCCAGCCTGGGTCCCAGCACCAGCCTCTACCAGCCTGGGGGTGGAGAGATATACTAAACCCTCAGACCCTGGGGTAAGAGCTGGGTTTTGATGCCTGGCCCCTGGCCTGACCTTCCACTATCTTACTAACTGTAGTGGGCACCGTGACGGTGATCAGCCCCTTGGAGCTTGTGAGGACCAAGCTGCAGGCTCAGCACGTGTCCTACCGGGAGCTAGCTACCTGTGTTCAAGCTTCAGTGGCTCAGGGGGGCTGGCGCTCACTGTGGCTGGGCTGGGGTCCCACCGCTCTTCGAGATGTGCCCTTCTCAGGTAGGCACTTGGGTTCAGGGTGTAGGGTAAAAGAGCCCTTAGATAGTGTTCGAGAGGTCTGCAGCCAAGTCCCTCCCTTGTTACTAATGGCCCTGAACCCACGTCACTTCTCTGAGCCTTGGGTTCCTGGTTTGTGATGTGGACTGGTGGGGGAGGGGGGGCACGGGTGTGTGTGTGTGTGTTTGCGGAGGTTCAGAGCAGGCAAGCCTGCACCTGGGGTGGGAGAGGAGAAGTCTGGAGCCCACTCCCTGGCTCCCCACTTAATGAGTGTATCTGCTTCCCAAGCTCTGTACTGGTTCAACTATGAGCTGGCAAAGGGCTGGCTGAACGGGCTGAGACCGAAAGACCAGACGTCTGTGGGCGTCAGCTTCGTGGCTGGTGGCATCTCAGGAATGGTGAGTTGATGGGTTGGGGGTGAGGCCACCAAAGGTGTCCTACAGGACCCTGAGAGAGTTAGCAGAAATGCCCAGAAGGTCCCCACAGAGCCGTGCCGGCTCGGGAGCCTGCTTGCTTTCCTCAGCCACTCTTGGGGGCCCTGGGAATAGAGCCGAGCCCTGTCCCCACCCCGCCAGGTGGCTGCCACTCTTACTCTGCCCTTTGATGTGGTGAAGACCCAGCGACAGATCGCACTGGGGACAGTGGAGGCTGTGAGAGGTGAGCTGGGGCTGGTCAAGGTGGAGGGCAGGCAGGGGCCCAAACTGGGCCCCACTGAGCCGGGCCTTGAATTTGCAGTGAAGCCCCCAAGAGTTGATTCCACTTGGCTCCTGCTTCGGAGAATCCAGGCCGAATCGGGCACCAGGGGCCTCTTTGCAGGTGGGTGCCTGTTGCATGCACATGTACTATGTTTATCCATGTCATGTATATGAAGGACCTGGACCCCTAACCGAGGCCTGACCTCCCGCCACAGGTTTCCTCCCAAGGATCATCAAGGCTGCTCCCTCGTGTGCCATCATGATTAGCACTTACGAGTTTGGCAAAAGCTTCTTCCAGAGGCTCAACCAGGAACAGCCTCTGGACCACTGAAAGGCAAGGAACAACCAGCTCTTGCGCGGGTCGGGACAGGAGACTGAGCCAAGTGCCTTTCCCTCCCACCCAGTCATCCAGGCTACCCTCACACGTGGGTTCCTGCTGTTCCCACCACGACCACTCGTCCACCTCCAAGTTCAAGACCAAATCTAACAGCCGCCCCTTTCTTTGTATCCCCTGATATTTGTTGTAGCCTGGCCCCGAGGAATCAGGATCTCGGGCCAGGCAGCCCTGTTTATTCCCCATCTAAAGATGATGACCTTCTGTGCACTGCGTGACTGCGGGGTCTCGGGGTATGTGTGTGCATTTGGGGGTCCCCAGTTGGTTACCCACACTTGTTATTCTAGCACTTGGGAGGCTGAGGCAGGAGGATTGCCTCAAGTACCAGGTCAACCAGTACTGCAAAGCTAGATTCTGTCTTAAAAACAAAACAAAACAAAACTGCCACTCTGGGCATGGTGGCACACACCTTTAATCCCAGCACTAGAGTGTTGAGGCAGGTGGATCTCTGAGTCTGAAGCCTGCCTGTCTATAGTGGGTCCAGGCCCGCCAGAGACTGTCTTTAAAGCTTCCCACCTTACGGGGTACCCAGACAGGTAGGATGGGGGTGAAAGGTTGCCAATGCGGTGGTGAGGTCCTTCCATGCTAGGCCACTGTGTTGGGGTGGGGTGAGAGCAAGAGGCCATCTCTCCAGTGCATGCCAAGGTGGCATCACTGGGGCAGAGTTGCCTACTTGCCAGCTCTGGCACAATGGATGGGCCTGAAACTTTGGGCCACAATGGAGTGGCACAGGCCTGTGGCAGGGAAATGCCCCACCAAAGCACACCCTCAAGGGGCTCTGCCAGGGCTTGAGGAAGCAGGAGAGGGGTCAGAGCCAGAAAGCACTGCAGATCTACAGGAGGCCCCCCCCCCTCGAATTATGACCCCATGAGCTCCCTCCCACAGGGCACATGCTAGTCAAGAGACCCTGTTATGGAGCCCTGCCCCACTCCGCGCGACAGATGAAGCCACCTCAGTCCTCTGGTTTTTATTTGCCTAATCTCTCCCTACATAGGTACCAAGGAAGGGTGACTTCAGAGGGTATACAGGGACAGACCAGAGGCAGGGCAGCCGGAATGCCAGGGCTGGACCACCTGCTCCTGAGGCAGGTGTGGAAGATGAGCGGAGGGAACCAGGCAGGCTTCCCCAGGGGACTGACCGCCTGTGGCCTGGGTGCCCCTTCCCCCGGCCCCACCACTTCCCAGTGCAACAACTGCCTCCTTGGCCGGAAGCAGGAAGAGACTTGCTTGTCTTTCCCTAGAGACCCTTGGCTAGGTGGGCAGCATTCTTGAAGGGTTGCCTGGGTTGGGGGATTCAAAGGTGGCAGTTGTCCATGGCCCCTAGCAGATGGGGCTGGCATTGCCCACGCTGTTCCTCAGCTTGGGCTAAGCGCTGGGCTGCCCTCGGGGCTGTCGCTCACCAGGCATTCGTTGGATTTGAAGCTCGCCAGGGACTTGCAGCTGGGGATGGAGGCCAGGGAGCCGCAGAGGCCCAGCATGGAGGGCGTGGGGTCCTTCCCTGGGGAGAGAGGGCGGGTGAGGCTGGACCAACCAGACTGTGTGTGGGGGGCAGGGGGTTTCATGGATGGGCAGTAAAAGGACAGTTCTTAGATCACCCCCAGGAGACTCTTGGCCTCTTCTGGAGCATCTGCCATTTTTTAATTAAACCCTGACTCAGGATGCCTTGCACAGGGCTTGGGACACTGTATTGTAAACGTCAGTTTATATCTCTGTCTCCCCCTGAGCCTCAGCCTCTTTGTCCATTTATTAAGCACACATTAAGCATTTGCTCTGGTTTACACTCTGGGAATACAGAGAATGGACAAGACATGGTCCCTGCCCTCGTGGAGCTCACAGTCTGATTGGGGAGACACACACACACACAGTCACAAACACAGTGTGGTGGGTTACATATCCAAAGCCTGCTGTGTCTCAAAATCCAGTTACCTGATACAGTGTAACAGTTATATATCTATATATTAAAAAAAAGAAAGAAAGACAGGAAGTCCAGGCATTGGGAGAACTAGGAAGGGAAGAACCAAGGTGGAGCCAGGGGTGAGGTCAACACAAAATGCATGCGTTGAAGTCCTGGGCATTCACTCGGAGGGAGCCACTAATTTGGTTCTGAGCTTCCTGGCAGCCAAAGAAAAGGGGGAAACATTGGTCAGGCAAGCAGTTGAGTGTGCATGTGGGAAGAGCAAACTAGGCTGAGGAATCCCTGGAGTGTGAGCCCTCTTCATTACATGAACACTGGGGGTTCTTTTTACCAATAACCCTATTTTACAGATGGGAATATGGGTCCGCAAAACGAAGAGACCAAGCTCACAGGTAGAGGAGGTGAAGTGTAAATTTGCACTAGTTCTCTCTGAATCCCCAAACCAAGCTCCCTCATTGGTGCTGAAAGAAGAGGAAAGGCTGAGAGAAGGGTTCAGCCATTGCTTCACTTCGGGCCCCCTGAAGTATACCGAGAGTGTGTGTGGGGGGGGTGCGCTCACCAATGGGGCCCCAGGGTTCCTCGTCCCGCTTGCCCTCTCCCAGGCGCTGGGAATCTGAGCTCAGGCTGGCCTCTGCAGACAGCGGCTCGGTGCTCACGAAGCTGTGTCTGTGGCAGAACAGACAAGTGCAGGCGGTGGGTGGCCTGGAGCTCCAGGCCCTGCTTCCTGGGAGTGGGGTTTGGGGGCATTCGTTGGGTTGGGGCTTACCTCCGGTATAGCTTGGAGTTGCCGGCACCCTCAGGCCTATTGAGTGTGCTCAGGGAGGGCCATTGGTTGACCAGGGGTGTGGTGAACTCCTTGGAACCCTGGGCCAGGGGGGCATGGTCACCGGGGATCAGACCTGTCCTGGGAGGGGGAGGGGGATCAGGCCTGGCTGGAAAAGGGAAGCCAGACTCAGCAAAGGTAGGGACCAGGGCTTAGAAAGGAAACCTGAGTGGTAAAAATGGGGATATATGCGGCTCAGGGGTGATGGCACACACGTGGAACTCCAGCACTAGGGGGTGGATGCAGAAGGAACACAAATCTCAGACCTGCTACATAATGTGGCCATATTTCTAAAAGGGGCCAGGGAGGCAGTGCTAGATCCTTGAGGGGTACAGGGGTAGCCTGGGGCCAGAGGTGGCCAGGACTGGTGTGCCCCTGTTGGGAGTTGGAGTGATGGAGTGTTTAGGAGTCAGTTGGAATGACTATGAGCAAAGTGGAGAGGGTGGGTACTCTTGAAGGGGTGGCATTTGTGCTAGCTAGCTGGGACAGGTTTAGGGAAGAAATGTTCTAGGCTGTGGGGTCAGTGGGTGATGCAGATCAGAGGTCTGAACAGTGGGAGTGGCACAATAAAGCTGAAGGCTGCTGAGGTCCCGTGAGTAATGTGGTCCCTGCAGCAGTGGCTGGTGTCTGGCTGAGGTGATGGAGGCTCTTGGAGGCTGCGGGATCTTAACGTTAGGGGTAATGTCTGGCAACTGCAGGATCTTGGGAGAGGGGATGGGATGGGTGGGCTGATGCAAATTGATTGTTGGTGTCAGGAAAGTGATGTTATCCAATGGAGTCATTTTAGGGTTCACAGGGTCGGGTCAGGGCAGGGGGCGGGCTCACAGCTGCTCCTGCAGCTCCAGGATCACGCCTTCCAGCTCCCGCTTCTCCCGCTGATTCTGCGCTGCAGCCTCCTCCAGCTGCAGCTGCAGCCGCCGGTTCTCCGCCTCCAGGTCCTTCAGCTGCGACTCGCGCAGACGCACCAGCTCCTCCAGGTATCCCTGTAGGGCGCCAGCTCAGCCTGGACTTCCAAGGGGGTCCCAGCCTGGACCCTGCCCACACCACACCCAGCTCCCCGAGCCTCGCCCCGCTCACCTTCTGCGCATAGACAATGCGAAACTTCTGTTCCATCTTGTGCCACTTGCTGTACCAACTGTCCTCGTCGGTGACGAGAGGCAGGTAGGGGTGCTCAGGCGAGTTGTCCTCGCTGGTGCTGCTCTCCGCACTGTGCCGCTCCTCCTCATCCGTCAGGTAGTCGTAGCTTAGGAGCGGGAGCAGTGGGTGGGGCCGGCTCCGCCCCGCCTCGCCCCACTAGCACCCCAACTCCGACCCTTGGGCAGTGACACCAGGATGACACTCAGCGCCCTTCCGGTGCCCATCTCCTCACCCACCGCAATAACGGGGCTGCTCACCTCTGGGTGAATTTTAGGTAGGGCGTGTAATCGATGACCACCGGCGTCTTCCCGTCCAGAACTTCGCCCTTTAGACAGAAGCTGGGGCAGAAGAGCCACAGGGGTGGGGGGAGGGAATGAGGGGCGTTGGACAGTTGTGGGGGAGAAAGTCCCCTTCACCACCGCCATGCAGACCCCACCTGAAGTCGATGGCGCTCAGCCCAATCAGCATCCCCGTGAGGACAGTGGCTTCCTCCCGCAGCATGATGGCTCCGGAGTCATAGAACCGTCTGTAGGGAGAGGAGAGCAGAGACTCCCAAGGGGCCCCACACCCAGGACTTCTCTGCTTGGCTTACTTACCATAAACTTTCCTGAAGGAAGGAGATGACTTCTTTCTGCTCACTGTCTTCTTGGACTCTCATTGGAACTAGCGCCTGACCCCACCCCCACCCCATCACAAAGCACACGTCCTGACAAGAGACACTCTTCTGTTCTCTAAGCTAAGCAGCCTCTATCAAGCACTGGGTCACCCCAATCCTTTAAATCAGGGAGCAAGTCCTAGTCGTTAGTGCTTGTCATACATACAGTAGATCCTCAAAAGACAACTCTGAAATGTGAAGACTAGGGATAGAATGTAGTAAAAAAAAAAAAAAAAAATCAGGTTTGGGGGAGGCCCCCCAACCTCAATAGCTTCCTACCCCCACAATGGCATGTTCTGCCTTGTGATCTCTGACCCTCAGGACCCACCTCCTTGGCAACCCCCCAGGCCAAGCGCCGAAGCTCCTCTACACATTGGAACTCTGTTCTTGGAAGAAGAGAGTGACTGCCTTTGTTTGCGGAGCTGTCGGGGCTGTGTGTTGTAGGTCATGGCGCAAGGCCAAGTAAAATGGTACATGACTGAGGCCTCTGCAGTCCTGTCACCATGTGCATACTGGGACTTGTAGTCCAGATATTGAAGGCTGCTGTCAGGACTTAGGCTTAGGCAATGAATGTGCATACTGCTGTCTGAGAGGTCTGTCTGACCTGGTAGTTCGGTTGTCCCGAAGAGCTGTGGTGATGTATTCTGACATACGCTTCTCCATGAGAGCCACCCGGATCCATGCCCGGCCCTAGAAAGCACGATCACCTTTAGTTGTCCCAGAGGGACCTATATGTGCAACATCAGGTATGGTCGTCCTTCCCAGTGCTGTGGGGAAGGGGTGAGTAAGGACAGGGCCCCTCATCCAAAGCAGGGGTCAGGTGTGTTGACACCTGCTGTGGCCCCTCACCTTGGCTCGAGCTGTACTGATATTCTCCATGTTCTCAATGCTGCTCACACAGTTGTTGGGCACTTTGCTGCAGGCCAGTCGGATATAGTCCCAGAAGCCCCGTTGCCCATCTGAGCTGAACCAGCTCACTGGACCTGCTGGGGCACAAGCTGAGCCAGGGCAGGGAGGGGACTCAGCAAGACCAGGGAGTTTGGAAAGGGTCCATGTCATAAAGCACTCGCATGTATAAGCATGAGCCACCACACACACACATACTGCCTCCCCCAGCAAAAGCAGCAGACTTGCCAACAGAGAGAGCGGCATGCCCAATGATGGAGCTGGGCAGATGAACCTTTCCCCAGTTTCCTGGTACTGTGTGCTTGTTTCTATGTACAGCCCAGAAGGGAGCCCTGGGCCAGGGATGGCGTTTAGAAATCCACAGAGGAAGGATATCAGCAGGGTGGTAGCTGGAGCCACAGGCTGAGGCTGGAAGGGGTGGGTGATGATGGCCTACCTTTAAAACGGTGACTGAGAATCTGCTCCAAAATGGCTGCGAAATTAACAAACTCCTCGGATGAGTCATCGATGGGCTCTGCTGTGTACTTCTCTAGCAAGGTTTTCACAGAGAACCTGGGTTGAGGGCAGGGGAGGGGCAGGGGGTCAAACAGGGTGGTAGAGGAAGGGTGTCAGAGAGGATGTAATAGGCAGAGGAGGGGTCAGGAAGGGCATGTGGGGGCAGATGAAACCAGAGTGACCACAGAAGATTCCAGACTAGGTGGAATAAGAGGGTGACAGACACAGGGAGGGGGACAGGCAGGAAACTGATTGGCAGAGTGGGTGCAGAAGAGACAGCCAGAGAAAGGAAGCTTCAGGGACAAGGTATGAGAGAGGATGAAACAATATGTAGAAAAACAAGACTGCAAGAGCTAGGGGACAGTCCCCAGACTGTCCCTACCACCCTCCAGAGTGGCATTTTCCATGTGTGTGAACTGAGGGTCAACCAGGAGTCAGAAGCCAGTTTGCACCCATGCTCCCAAACAGTCTTTCAACATTGTTGGAATGGGCTTCTGTCTCTCTGGGGCCAGGGGTCACCTGTACCAGAGCATATGAGCTGCCACTGTGCACATGGAATGTAGGCATGCATGCGCGGCCAGGTGGATGGGTACTCAGCTCCGGGACATCCCTCTTCCCTCTTCTTCTCAGTAGCCCACCCACACACCAGCTGCCCAGAGCTAGGCAGTATAGAGCTTGGGGTGTGGGGGGAGAATGCAGGGTGTGGGTCTGACATACATCAGGTGGGAGGGAGCTCTGGCAGAAGGTCCCTGAAAGGGATTTGGGGGCCCAGACACTGGTTTCTCAGGGAGAATGATGGCCAAAGAAGGCAAGTGAGGCCGAGGGGCTGGAGCCAAGCAGCCTCCATCACTCTCTCCAGCCTTGCTGAAGCCTCCCGCATCCTCTGCCGTCCTTCCTCGGTAGTCGCCACTTGCCATCTTTGCAGTGAGTGGAACAAGGAGACGACACACAGCTCCTAACGTCTCATTACTGCTGTTTCTAAGACAGAGCAGGAGTAGGGTGTCCAGGGAGATGGGAGATACTTGGATATGTCCTTTTCTTCTACCCATGTTTGCCAAGCTGCTCAGTGTGCCCAGAACTGTATTTCATACGCACCAACCCGCCTGTCCTTATCACAGCCTGAGAGGTGGGTCCTCTTATGACCACCTTCTCCGTATTATAGATAAAAGAGGCTAAAGCCTCCAGAAATGGACTGATCAGTTGTGTAACTTGGGAGGAGGCAAGCCATTCTCCATCCTTGGCTCTTTCTGCTCCGACTTACAGCTTCCTAGTGGCTGTTATAATTATTGAGGCTTAGCCAGTAAGCTAGTTCAGTGGATAAAGGCACATGCCACTAAGCACAATGACCTGAGTTCAATCCCAGGAACTCCATGGTGGAAGGAGAGACCTTATGCCCATCAGTTGTCCTCTGTCCTCTGTCCACACTCAAACCATGGCACATGAACACACAGAATAAGTAAACAAACAAATAAATGTCATCTTTAAAAAAAAGTACTAGCCAGGCATGGTGGCACATGCCTTTGGTCCCAGTACTCAGGAGGCAGAGGCAGGAGGATCACTGTGAGTTCCAGGTTAGCCTGGTTTACACAGTGAGTTCCAGGACAGCCAGAACTACATAGATCCTGTCTTAAAAAAGAAAAAGAAAAAAAAATCAAACAGAGCTTCTGCCCTCTGTTGTCTGCCTCAATGGAACACCGGCTCCTAAGGCTCCCAAGCCAACAGCACAACCACCCGAGGCTCTCCCCACCACCTCCCTTTGGGCTTTACCCAGGAGTAGAGCCTGAGGCCAGACAGGTCAGTGTTGGGATGTGCTAGAGGGAAGCAGCTGCCGGACTCAAAGCCTTTTTCCTTGGGTGCAAATGGAAATACCAGCACTTGCCTCGTTCAGCTTTTGGTTCAGGTCCCAGACAAGGATAGAAGAAGGTGGGAGTGTATGGATTGCTGGGCACAGGCCAGGTGAGGAGTCAAGCCCGGCCCTGCCAGGAGGGAGCCTGCGCCTGCGATCAGGCCATTATCTGGGCTTTCTGATGTACACCATCTATTTGTGGTCATCTGGGTCAGACTTCAGTAGAGGCCTGGGGCTTGGTCAGCACGGCAGCCATCTGCCATCTGTCCTTGGGGGAGCTGAAAGCTGGTCAGAGCCTCTAGGAACCCCATGGTGTGGGCCTGGTTAGGAAAAGCGATAGCTGCTGTGGGTTACCATGGAGACAGGGAGGCCAGGGCCCAGGGGAGCCTGCAGCCTGCTAAAGGGAGCTGCTGGGAGCTGGAGGAGAACCACGTGACAGTGATGAGGCAGCAGGGGTCCCTGGGGTTTTGGAGAATTTTGTCAAGTCTCTAACCCCCCTAAACTATCCCTTGTCCCTCACTCTGAGCTACCTCCAAGACACCCGAACCTCTGTTTCTCCAGCTTAGGCCAAGTGACTCTCCCTCCTTTCCCCACACACTCAAAGCCCTAGCTATCCTGGCAAGCAAGAAAAAGATACCAAGAGCAGAGAGGAACAAGAAGAGTGTCATTGAGGTCGCTTTTTCTGTGCGCCAGGAACTGGCTAGCATCTAATACGGCACACCACGACCCAATCTTTGGTATGGCTTTTACAGCTAAGATGTACAATCTAAGAGCTAAAACACCAAAGGCTCAGAGTAGTTAGGAAACTTCCACAAGGTTGCCCAGCTAAGGACTGAAGCAAAAGCTTGATCCTAGGACTGTGTGGATCCAAGGGCCGAAATCTCTTGACACCAAACCGACAAGATTTGGGGAATGGGGGCAGAGACAGTTACTGTGCTCTGGGCTAGGTCACCGATACACATCCCAGCCACCTTCACACAGGGCTGATGTCACAGCACTTTTGAGACTCTGGGAAAGGGAGGCTCTGAGACAGAGGCAACATGGCTGGGTATGTGCCTTGGTATCCAAAGGAGCTCTGGGTGCTGGAGACTGGGCATCAGGTGGACATGTGTCCTGGGAGGAGGAACAGGGCTGAGGTTTACGTGCAGGTCGGTGGGACTGGTAAGGAAGGACAATCAGGCCTGCATCCAGGAGCAACAGAGTCCAAACATTTGGTGGACATGGCAGGCGTGGAGGCTGCAGGTGGAGAAGGCAGCTGGCATGGAGATCCCAGGGGGAGAGGCAAGGGCAGGTGGGGGCTTGGGAGAGAGCCTGCTCAGCTGGCAGCTTTCTGGCCTCAGAGCAGGGCAGGGAGGGTGAGTCACTGCAGGGCTGAAGTGGGAAGGATTACTTCCTGGTGTCCAAGAAAGCTGAGAATTTCCCCAGCCCTGCAACAGCCCCACCCTCAGAGATTTGGGGATTTGGGCTCCCAATCTGCACTCGGACTCAGGGGCCCAGGCTTCTGCAGCTAGGCCTTGGACGCCTCCTACAACAGGGTAGTGCCCTCGACCTTCACTGGATGGATTCAGGGGCTTTGCTGCTGTGCCCAGTTGATTCTGCCACAGGCTGCAGCTGCCCAGAAACACCAACCATCCTTACTTCACGAAGGGTCGAGCATAGGAAAGTCTCTTAGGAAAGGTCCACCCAAGAGGCCAAGATGGCAGGGATGGCAAGAGGGGACTTGGAGGACACCCGCCCCCAACCCCATTGAGTCCCCTCTGCCCACCCTGCCCCCACTGCCAGGAAGAGAGCCAGCCACCCCCCCCCCCCCCTCTCACACACAATGTCACTTCCTGGTTCTCACAGGAAGCTGCAGTGCCAATTAAACTCTCTTCATCCCCCCCAAACCCCAGGCCGGGCATAGGCCTGGCTTAGCCAAGAAGAATAAGGACCGGCGTTCCAGCCCGCCTCCGGGTTCCGGGCCTGGGAAGGATAGTGAGCGCGTTCCTTCTAAGCCTCGCTGTCCGGCCTTTTTTCAGCGGTTGTAGAGCATCCCCGTGGGCATGCTCAACCCTTAGATTTCTCAGCCCGCCCCAACCCTTCTCTCTAACCACCCCACCCGGACCGCCAGCGGCGCCCACCTGCACACGGTGATCAGGTTCCTGCGCTCCACGATCACGTTGCGGGAAGATGCTTTCTTGGAGGGCAGCCCCAGAGCCATGGTGGTCTGGACAAAGCTCGCTTCCATTCAGATGTGCGGACACTGCTGCTGCCGCCCGCTGCCCCCCACCCCACCCGGAGCCCCGGCCCCCCTCGCAGGATCACGGCTGGGCCTTCTGCCCCCCGGGGCCCTTCGTCCTCTTCACTGCCATCCCTCGGCCTCGACGCCTGGTGCCCGGCCCCTTCGCTCCCTCCCCCGGCAGCGATTCCGGAGCAAAACAAGGCCGGGGAGGGAGCTCTCCGAGGTGCTGAGCCGGGGCTCGTCACCCCCCTCCCCCAGCCACCCGCTCCCCCCCCTCAGCCGGTGACGTCAAGGCCATAGGGCTCCGCCCCCCGGCAGCCCGGGACCAATCCGCAAAGGGCACAGGGTTTGGGGGGAGGGGAAGGACTGAGGCTCCTGAGAGAGCGGAGGGGGTCCCCCCTGGAGAGACAGCGATTGTGTAGAGAAGGACCCTATTCTCCACCCCCACACTCAAGGCTGGAGATCCTCGCCCGGCGTCCCAGCTTTGACGCTTTCTTTCCCTTGTTTCTAAACTGGAGTCGGTGGTGTCTATCTCCGATCTCCCACGGTAGCCTGAAGAACGGAGACCCTCACCTCCTGCACCCTTTTCCGCCCTGTCCCCCACCCATTCAACCCAAGCATCTCAGCCAGACCTGGGCCACTTTCAGAGACTGCAGGTGGCCTTAGGTGCTAACCTAGAAATTAAAGCGGGGGAGGGTTGGGGGGGGGGCGCTGCGTTCGTTTGCGGTAGACGGCAAGCCAGTCTCCCCGCCGGTGGAGGATGGGAAAGCCAGCGAAGCCATAGGAGTCCAGAACCTGGAACCACTCAGGACAGGCATCTGGGGTTACTGGCATTTAGGCGCCCTGGATTCTGTGGGGGTTCTCAGCAGCAGCCACCCCAGCGACGACTTAAGGGTTAACCCTTTGGCTGCCTTCATTGCTGCAGCCCCGGGGGCGGGGGCGGGGGGGGCCGTCAAAAATGGTTAGCTTTTAGTTGGGAGGGCCTGAAGGCATAGTTTGGCTTCTCTGCTATCCTTGGCTTCCCTGCTGTTCTTATTCCTGATCGCCTGCCTCGCTCGCTCTTGATAAACCAGCTCCAGGATTTGAACATCGCTCTTCTTCGATTGGGTTGCCCCTGTAATGTGGAGTGTCAGACTTCCCTATACATTATGGATATCAATGCCTTATCAGATCTGATTTGCACCATTTTCTCCCATTCTGTAGGTTGTCTTTTAAAATTGTCCATACTGTCATTTAATTCTCAAAAAAACTTAAATTTTCATGAAGTCCAATCTGGTGCTTTTTTTTTCTTCCATTTGTTGGCTGTGTCTTTGGTGTCAAATCCTAGAAATTGTTGCCTTTGTATGTTTTTGTGTTTTTTTTATTGTTTATTGTTTATTGTTTTTGGTTTGTTTTGAGATAGGATCTCACTATGTAGCCCTGGCTGGAACTCCATTTGTATTTTTGTGTTTGTTTTTGTGTTTTTCGAGACAGGGTTTCTCTGTGTAGCTTTGCGCCTTTCCTGGAGCTCCCTTGGTAGCCCAGGCTGGCCTCGAACTCACAGAGATCCGCCTGCCTCTGCCTCCCGAGTGCTGGGATTAAAGGCGTGCGCCACCAACGCCCGGCCTGGAACTCCATTTGTAGACCAGACTTTTTTGTTTGTTTGTTTGTTTTTGTTTTTGTTTTTCGAGACAGGGTTTCTCTGTGTAGCTTTGGAGCCTGTCCTGCCTCTGCCTCCCGTGTGCTGGGATTAAAGGCATGCGCCACCACCACCCAGCGATTAGACTTCTTAGACTCACAGAGATCCAACTGCCTCTGCCTCCTGAGCACTCTAATTAAAGTGTGCATCACCATGCCCAGCTCCTTTGTAGGTTTTGAAACAGAGTCTCTTGTAGCCCAGGCTGGACTGGAACTTGATATAAAGCTGAGAATAATCTTGAACCCTGGATTCTACTGTCTCTGCTGGGCCTGGCTGCCTTTTTTCTTTTCTGTTTTCAGTGTTGGGGATGGAGCCTAGGGCCTGTGGGTGCTGGGCAAGTGCTCTGCCACTGAACTACACCCCCAGACGCCCTGGCCCTGTTTTCTTCGAAGAATTGTAAAGGCTTGCTTGTAGGTCTATCTGTGATCCATTTTAAGTGAATTTTGGATATAGTGTCAGGTACTGTCTTTCCCTCCATTGGCAGACCTTGTCATGCACAAATGATTTGGCCATATATCCAAGAGTCTGTAGCTAAGCTCTCTATGCTGCCCCTTTGGTCTGTGTCTGCCTTTATGTAGTCACACATCTTGATAAATGATGATTTCTAGTAAGGTGTTTTTCCTTCGCCACGGTTTGAACTCGGGCCTCATATGTCTGGATGAGTACTCTACCACTGAGCTACATCCCAGCTCTGTATTAAGTGTGGAGATCGAGAATCATGGCCTGTTTGTTCTTTGTCCTATTTGGACATATGATAACAGTTTCCTTCCTTTTCATCATAGTTTTTCATCACCTACATGTTCAACAATAAAACACTGTAACATTCCCAGTGTTGAAACTTTATAGACTGAAGTAAGGTATGAATGAAGATATGACTACTTCCTCCTCCTCTTCCTCCTTTTAGTGAGACAAGGTCTCACTGCCTCTGCCTCCTGAGTGCTGGGGTTAAAGGTGTGTGACCACGCCCAACCAGTGATTGCTTCTTTCAACATTAGTTTGGGAGACTCGTTTTTCTTATATGTTATTTCAGTGTGTGTCTATGGGACATGTATCCCTGCTACCAGGAGGATAATCTTGTGTATTAGACGGGGCCTGATCAGGAGAGCAGAGAATACATTGCATGTCTCAGTAGAGGGGATGTAAGTACAGGAGACTGATTCCTCAGGGGCTGGAAGACAGAGAGAGAGAGAGAGAGCAGTGAGAAGAGAATGTGGAGACAATACAAGAAGTAATGGCAGATGGCAGCCAGGACTGAGGAAGAGCAGAGGTGTTTTTATCTAAATTGTTCTGCTTACCAATAAAGACTGGGGAGTCAGGTGTTGGGGTGAAAACCTGCTGCATCAGAGAAGCCGAGAAGCAACCAGCTGACCTTCCTTTTTGGCCTGAGACCCAGAAAGAGAGCATCTCTCCTTCCATCCCCAACCAAAAAGACCCTTGAATCTCTAAGTCCCTCTCTGTTGTGGAATATTATTTTAACTAGGCAAAGATGTGTTACGTTTGTTTATGCTGTGGAATATTTAACTATGTGAAGGTGTGTCACATTTGTTTCTGTTGCCTTTGTTTAATTACATAAAGATGCGTTGCATTTGTTTCACCTTGCCTGCCTAAGTCACCTGATTGGTCTAATAAAAAGCTGAATGACCAATAGCTAGGCAGGATTGGGATAGGCAGGGCTGGGGGGCAGAGAGAATAACTAGGAGGAGAAATCTAGGCAAAGGAGAGAAGAAGGAGGATTGAATGAGAAAGAGAGGGACACTCCTGGGTCCAGAAGCCAGGCAGCTGCCAGCTGACAGGAGAAGCAGTGGAAGTAAGATCCACAGAAAGAAAGAAAGGTAAAAAGTCCTGAGGCAAAATGCAGATGAAGAGAAACAGGTTGAGTTTTAAGAGCTAGTGGGACTAGCATAAGATAAAGCTGAGGATTCACCAATAGTAAGTCTCTGTCATGATTTGGGAGCTGGTTGGTAGCCTAAAAAGAAAAAGCCTGGTACACCTCCCTGCTCCTTCCTGTGTGTCTCTCTGTCAGTCTTCCCAGGTCCTATGTACTCTATGGCTAATTCTTGTCAATGAGTCGCTCGCTTTGCCCCTTGATCCAAGGTTAATTTTAACACAGTCTCAGAGCTTCACAGTGCAATCAAAGAGGAGCCCTGGGAGCCACACCAATGGAGCCCTGCAGAGTTGAGAATCAGGCTCAGGAGAAGCTGCCACAAGAGACTGCTCATTCCTTCTCAGAGCCACCATCTCCAACAGTTCTCAGATCACAGAAGGAAGCTCAAGGCTGGACATTGTGTCCAGTGGCAAAGTCACTATAAAAACAGAACAAACAGTGGCTAACTAACTAATTCTCCTTTCCCCTGCCTTCTGGTCTCCTTTTGTGTCTCCTGTTAGCAGAAACCGAGAGAAAGAGAGTAATGGAGTCTGGGAAATTAGGTAGCAGGGTCATAATGCGGCCATGCATCAGAGAGATCTGGATAGAAGAAAGGTAAGGAACTGAAGCCAGTTTTGCCCTTTCCTCACTCAGCCTCCAAGCAGCTTTCTGTACCTGTCGGAACAAGAACAATTTCAGGATTCTGCCTGACAGGATGCCACGGTCCTTTGTGACTCGAAGATTCTCGGGTGCCAAGGCTGACAGTGGAGACTCAAAGTCTCAACAGTGACAGTGTCCATCTCCCCAAGGGGCTAATACTCTCCAGGACCAGCCCAAATTTCTTCAGAGGATCCTGTAACCCAATGAGTACATTGCAAAGATAAATAACAACAACCCTTGTGTCGAGTGGGAGAGGAAAATTAATATTCAGAGAGAATGTGCAACAAAAAATCTCTCAAGAAAAAGCATGCTCGGGACTGGGGAAGTGACTCAGACAGTAGAGTGTTTATCGTGTGAACAAGAGGACCTGTGTTCAGACCCACGAGTGTATAAAGAAGGGCTGGCAGCCTGTGCCTGTAATCTCAGTGCTGGTGACGGGAGGGGAGATGGAGACAGCATGACTCCTGGAGCTGGCTGGACAGCTAGTCTAGTGGAACCGGCAAGTTTCAGGTTCAGTGAGAGATCCTGTCTTAAACAAACAAACAAAAGATCGAGGAAGCCACTCAGGGTCTCCACACTCACACGTGTACCTGACACTCCTCCTGTATAGCACACACAAAAAGACTAGTATTCCCAAAGCTTCTACAACCTTGTCTCTTTTATGTCTTCGGGTTTTGCTTCTTGGAGACAGGGTCTTATAGAGTCCAAGCAGGTCTTAAATTATGGTCCTCCTGTCTCAGCCTCCCAAATGCTGGGATTACAGGCAAGGGTCACTGTGCTCAGCAATCCTTATTTTTATGGCCAGAAGTGCATATTTATTTATGCATTTTCTCTATTGTATTACTTATTTTTGTAACACTCTTAGCCAGCACATTTATTTATTAAGTTGGACAACTAGATCTTTATGCTTGCAGAATTTGAATTTTCATGGCCAGTGAGATAGGTTTATAATACCAGAACATGCATTCCCTCCTTTGGGGCAGGCCTCAAATCCAAGCAGAAACTGTTGGTTACCTCTATAACAGTTACGCCTCTGTCGAACCACTGGGCACTTCTTACCTATCAAGTTGTTCTTACAGCATGCAGAGTCCAGCATTGGAAAGACCACCGAAGCCTTTTCTTCCCCAGTGTCCTGAATAACACTTTCTATCACTCTTAAAGATAGCCAGCAGGAAGAAGCTTCCAGGTCCATTCCAGATTGGTTCCTTTCTTTCTCTTTTTTATTTTTATTTTATTGTTTTATTGTTTTTGGGTTTTGGAGACAAAGTGTCTCTGTGCAACTCTGGCTATCTCATAACTCACTCTGTAGACCAGGCTGGCCTTGAACTCAGAAATCTGCCTTCCTCTGCCTCCTGAGTGCTAGATTAAAGGCATATACCACCATTGCCCAGCCCAGATTGATTTCTCTACATCAAGCAACCAAAGTGTGTGGTGTTTTTGGTAATAGGATCTAGTTACAGTACGATTGCTCACATTCTTCTTTTTTTTAATTATTTATTTTTATTATGCATTGGTGTTTTGACATGGGTGTCCAGTCCCCTGGAACTGGAGTTACAGACAGTTGTGAGCTACCATGTGGGTGCTGGGAATTGAACCTGGGTCTTCTGGAAGAGCAGCCAGTGCTCTTAACCTCTGAGCCATCTTTCCAGCCTCAATTGCTCACATTCTTAACTTGCCTGATAACACACTCTTTATGACCCATCTCTTCTTCCCATGTCACATTCCTAGGTGCTCCTAACATCACTTTGCAAATAAACACTTGCCTTTGATTCCTTGGCTCAGTTGCTACTTTTAGGAAATCCAAAAAATAGCAATTGATATCCAAAGTTGTCCTAGGGAGCAGACCCCCAGAACAGAATTATGGTTTGTATCACACATCATCTATATGGCAGCCAAATTCCATGGCTGAGACAAATGGGATAAATGCCACTGAAGAGTGGAACCCTTGTCAGTTATAAACCTCTGGTGGGCCGCATGTGACATGGAGAGGTAACACCTATGCCACTGCTCCAACATTTGAGTATGGGGGAACCAGTGGTTATAAAAATTGTAGAAAACAGGGCCTGGAGAGAGGGCTCGGTGGTTAAGAGCACTGGCGGCTCTTCCAGAGGACCTGAGTTCAATTCTCAGCGACCACATAATGGCTCACAACTATTTATAATAGGATCTGACGCCCTCTTCTGTAATGCAGGCATACATGCAGACAGAGCACTCATACGTATAAATAAATAAATAAATAAATAAATAAATAAATAAATAAATAAATGTTTTAAAAAACTTGTAGAAAACAGAAGCCGGGCGGTGATGGCGCATGCCGTTAATCCCAGCACTTTGGAGGCAGAGGCAGGCGGATCTCTGTGAGTTCGAGGCCAGCCTGGGCTACAGAGTGAGTTCCAGGACAGGTTCCAAAGCTACATAGAGAAACCCTGTCTCAAAACAAACAAAAAAAACCCAACAACCAAAAACCAAAAAACAAAAAACTTGTAGAAAACAGGCATAGTATGGTGGTCCATTCCTGTAACCCCAGCACTTAGGAAACAAGAGGATCTTGGGTTGCATAGTTAGGATTTGTCTTTTAAAAAGATCATGGAGGGTTGGGGATTTAGCTCAGTGGTAGAACGTTTGCCTAGCAAGCACAAGGTCCTGGGTTCGATCCTCACCTCAAAAAAAAAAAAAAAAAAAAAAAAGATCAGGGTGGCTGGATGGTGGAGTCGTACCACCATCACTCCCAGCACTTGGGAGGCAGGGCAGGCAGATATCTGTGAGTTCAAGTCTAGCCTGGTTTACACAGCAAGATCCAGGATAGCCAGGGCTACCCAAGAAATCCTGCCTCGAAGGAAAAAAAAAAAAGAAAAAAGATCACGGAGTTACTTAGCTGCTTTAGTAGATGTTGTCATCAAAATGTAAAAGGGAAAAAGATTTCCCACCAACCAATTATAAACCTGGGGTAAAGCTAGGTGGTGGTGGTACATGCTTTTAATCCTAGCACTTGGGAGGCAGAGGCAGGTGGACCTCAGTAAGTTCAAAGCTAGCCTGGTCTACAAAGTGAGTTCCAGGACTGTTACACAGAGAGACCTTGTCTCAAACAAAACAAAACAAAACAAAACAAAAAACCTGGGGTAGAGCTAAAAGCTAGCATCCTTTATGGCAAAACTGAAGAAAACATATCTCCTGCAACCTATGGAAGCAGAATGCGCTGAAAATCAATCCTGTAATCTGATTTTGAAAGTATGAGTCCCCAGTAGCTTAGAGAGCCACTAACAGAAGGTACGAGACTCTACTACTCTGAGACCTGGTATGGGACTATACATTCTGGTACCTGGGAAAGCTTCCTCCTAATCCTTGGAGCCAAAGAAGTAGCCCTTCCTCCTTGATGGAAGATGCCTCACAAGATGATACTTGCCCCCTTCAAGACCTGACCCTGGCTCTGTGGCCCTAGGCCAATTACTGTGATCAAGTCTCATCATGGACTAGGTGTGGGGGAACTTCTCCAGATGTGGGAACACAGGGGTTCTTCACCAAAAAGGCTTCAGGAGCTGACTAATGCCCCAGCAGACATCAGAAGAGCATGCTTGGGTAGGGACCTTGGGAGTGCTGGACTGCAATCAGGACGTGGAACGCAAGGCTGAAAGAGAGGTGATTGATGTGGGAACGCACCACCGCACCCAAGCTGAGATATAACATTTTGAAGGCTTGGCAAGGACACCTGAAGTCAGCTTCTGAGGTCACTGGGCAGCATGGTCAACGTTTGGGGGAAAAGCACTAGTGCTAGTTAATGAGTTGGGGATATTGAAACTTCTGCAGGGGAAGGGACAAAAGGCACAGAGAGGTGGGCATGCACCCTAGAACTGGTGTCACATAAGACCAGAGAACCCTGCCGCCCACTGTGAGCCTCACAAGGGCCCAGAAATACTCCCTTCAATAACGTCATTAGACATGTACAAGCTGGTGCAGGGCAACTGGCATCCTCAGCTCAGTGGTGGCTGTCCTCAGCAGGTCACAGTTGATGGCACTGGAAGCTGCTGGGAACCTGACTCCCCAGAATCAGTGGCTACAACAGGAAAACTCAGAACAGAAACCAGATGATAGCATGTGGCCATCACAAACACACAATCATTCATAGGAATCTACCAGAATGACCAAGAGGACATGGCATTCTTGGACAGGTGGACTGCCAAGGAAGAGGTCCCTTCTCTTACATAATCTAAAGTAGGCAGGCGGGAGAGAGTAAAAGGATGACGTCAGTCACTGCAAAGACAAATCACAATCCGTATGGCTGCCAGATCCAAGCCGTGTTTCAGATATATAGCCTAATGATTGAATGGGAGTGAGTTCTGTCTAGAAAAAATCTTCTGATACTATAGTAAGTTGCTAACACCCCAGTCTTCTCCTAAGATGCAATTATCTGAACAGCTGTACACTGAGCAAGGGGAATATCCAGATCTTACAAGGTTTTGAGAATAGAACCTGAGACAGAGGGACCAACATGCCATCGCAGACACTTGGCGGAGTGAGCATACTGCAGAGGGAGGTGACCAGAGGGGACCTGATCACAGACTCACCTGATGGATGTTTCCTGAACATAATGGGAATTGATGACTTAGCTGTAGTGGGTAGCTGTTCCAGCTTTGACCTTGAAACACTGCCCCTAGAGTGACAGAGTGATGGAGGTAACTGCCACACCTGCCTGTGACCTGCCCCCGGGGCATGGCCAAGAGGGAGCCCCTTAAGACTCGAGGTACATATGTGCTTGCTCTCTTCTGGATACCTCGTGGTCCTGGAAGCTGGATGGGAGACCAAGCCGGAGTTCTCTGCTGGATAGTGCCTCATCGCTTCTGGATCCTGTAACCCATCCCTACTGGCTGTAAGTTATCCCAGAAATAAACTTCTCTTGATTACCAGATAAATTATGTGAAATTGCCTCATTAAATACAACAATACTTAGCAGCTACCAGAAACCCCTCTTCTGTTTTTTGAAATAAGAGTTAAAGAGGGGCTGGCAACATAGTTTAAGGGGCTTGCTGCCAAGCTGGACAACCTCAGTTCAATTCCCAGAACCCATATGGTATAATTTATCTTCTAACCTCCACATATACACAGTGACGTGCTCATGCCCCTTCCCACATACACAAATATAATTTTAAATAAAAAAAGTAAACTGGATGGTGATGGTGCATGCCTTTAATCCCAGCACTTGGGAGGCAGAGGCAGGTGGATCTCTGTGAGTTCGAGGCCAGAGCAAGATCCAGGATAGCACCAAAACTACACAAAGAAACCCTGTCTCAAAAAAAAAAATCAGATAAATGGCTGCAGATGAGGTGAACACAGCCACGCAGAAGCACCAGCTCAATCACAGAGCCAAATGCACTAGCAATTTTGGCTGTTAATTTGGTGATGGAAGATAAGTCCCTTTCCCTGGGGACAGACACCAGGGGGACTTCACAGTTCACTCCTAGGGATTCCTGCTTCCTTCCACAAGAGAGTCCAAAGGGACCTGGATCACTGGCCTTCCATGGCACATCTTCATCCACCATATTGATGATGATGAGTGAATTGAACTTGGCTTACAGGAGACATTCTTGATGTTCTCACGAGGCCTCTGCTCGATAGAGGGGGAAAGTAATGCTGCAAAGAATCATGGGTCTTTGTGTAGCTAGAGTTTTCCTGCCTGGCCCACAGTCAGGACAAATCTGTCACCCGCCAGTCCCACAGCCGCTCAGACCCAACCAAGTAAACACAGAGACTTATATTATTTAAACTGTTTGGCCTAATGGCTCAGGCTTCTAGCTATCTAGTTCTTGTATCTTAAATTAATCCATTTCTATAAATCTATACCTTGCCACGTGGCTCGTGGCTTACTGGCGTCTTTACATACTGCTTGTCATGGTGGCGGCTGGCAGTGTCTCTCCTCAGCCTTCCACTTCCCAGAATTCTTCTCCTCCTTGTCCTGCCTATACTTCCTGCCTGGCCACTGGCCAATCAGTGTTTTATTTATTGACCAATCAGAGCAATTTGACATACAGAACATCCCACAGCATCTTTGTGCAAGTTGTAGGTATCCAAAGGGCTGGCACCATCATGCACTTCCTACCATTAAGGAAGTTTAGCAGGCTCTTTCAGATCTCAGAGCTAAAAAGGGCTGTACTTAAAAACACAGGTCCTGCCTATTCGCTGGGTGACTCAGAAGGTTGCTGGTTTTTACTGGGGCCCCAAACAAGAGGGGTTTTCAGCTCTAGGCCAAGATATAATTTCCATGCCTCACAAGTCCTTATAACCCAGCAGATGCTACCTAGCTTTGACTCATACTGATGCTCTGGGGAGTTTCTGGCAAGCCCAGAAGGCTCTGGAGCAAGGCCATACCTTCTGCAGTGGGAGAGTACTAAAAAAATGTCTGGTGTAGCAAGATGTGATTGGCCATGCCTGTAATCCCCATCACTCCCGGGGGTTGGAGGAGGTAAGGCAGGAGTATCGTGAGTTGCAGGCTAGTCTGAGCTACATAGCAAGGCTATATTTAAAAAAAGAAAGAGAAAGAGAGAGAGATAGAGAGAGAGAAAGAAAGAAAGAAAGAAAGAAAGAAAGAAAGAAAGAAAGAAAGAAAGAAAGAAAGAAAGGAAAAGAATAAAAGAAAAGAAAAAATACCTGATATGTAACTGAAACCCAATCACTGCTCGGGTGGAGTAAGTGGCTGGAATTACCCATTATCAACTGTGTGTTTCAGAAACACCAAGTCACAAGGTTGGGTGGTCACCATAAAAACCCCAGATGATGGAGATGTCACTTTCAAAATGAGACCTGGGGGATGGAGAGATGGCGCAGTAGTTAAGAGCACTGTCTGCTCTTCCAGAGGACACAGGTTCAATTTCTAGCACCCATGTGGCCAGTCACAATTGTCTGTAATTCCAGTTCCAGGAGATCTGACACCCTCACACAGATATACGTGCAAGCAAAACACCAATAAAATAAATAATTTTTTTTTAAAGATGAGACCTGAGTAGATGGGAAGGGCACAAGCAAATTATGTGAACAGGGAGATGGACCCCAGGCCACTGCCTCTGCTGTACCTGCTCCTCTCTTTCAAGTCATGTCTCTGGCTGCTTGGGGAATTCTCTAGCAGCGGCAGCTGGCAGACAGGGAAAGCATCAGGTCTGCTCAAAGACTTGATGTGGACCACAAAGGACCTGAAGCCACATTATAGCCACAGTCAAGGGTTGCCCAAAAAGGCAGTGGTGAGGAGAAATCCCCTGGGGACTGGACTTAAAGCAATTGTACCTGGTCATCAGCACAGAGCAGAAGGACAAAGTGAGCTAAGGACAGACAGGTCACAAACTACAAGCAGTAGCCAGTGGCTTTTCTCATAGGAACAAGACAGGAGACTGGAGACGGGACATTGTGTGGGGAGAGCAAGCAAATGGATGGATGGATAGATTAGAGGTAGCACAGGGTCTGAAGATCTGTGTGTCAGACATCAGTACCCACCAGTAAGAATTCTATGTAGGAGGTATAGGTGGAGTCTTTCCGTGTCCCGGCAGTCACTCCCAAATAACCATAAGAGACTTAATATTAATTATAAATGCTCAGTCAATAGCTTAGGCTTGTCTCCAGCCAGCTCTTACAACTTAAATTAACCCATTTCTATTCATCTATGTGCTGCCCTGGGGCTTGTTTACCTCATCTGTGAACTTCCCATGTTGCTTCTTCCCCATCTGTCTTGAGACTCTTCAGACTCTGCCCTTCTTCTTCCCAGCATTCTCTTTGCCCTGATAATCCTGCCTAGCTATCAGCCAATCAGCTTTTTACTAACAATGAGAGCAACACATTCTCACAATGTACAGAAGGATTATTCCACAGCATTAAGGGACATTGAGCATGGGGACAAGCTAGCTTGGTCAGTAACTGCCATCTGGTGTCTATCAGAGTGTCTGATCTCTTCATGGGATTCTGAACAGCATCATGTTGGACTGACTCACTTCACCACAAAGGAGATGTGACAATCAACACATGACTTCAGGGTTGCTGATTGCCGTTGTTTAGTTTTTGGAGACAGCCCAGATTGGCCTCAAACTTGCTATGTAGCTGAAAATGACCATGAATGCCTGATCCTCCTGCCTCTACCTTCTGAGGGTAGCTAGCTTTCTTGTTGTTCTTTTGGGCTCATCAGCCCTCCAATAATGACATGGAGACTTCTTATTAATTATGAAAGCTTGGCCTTAGCTTAGGCTTGTTCCCAACAAACTCTTAAAACTTAAATTAACCTGTTCCTATCCATGTTTTGCCACGTGACTTTTTAACCACTCTTCCATTCTGCACATCCAACTTCCTCAATGTCTCCCTGGTGTCTCTTGCAAGCCTAGATTCATTCCCCTGAGTTCCTCTGTCTCCCGGAAGTCCCACCTAACCATTCCTGCCTAGCTATTGGCTGCTCAGTTTCTTATTAAACCAATCACAACAATACATCTTCACACAGTGTACAAATATCCCTCAACACCTGAGTGCTGGGATTACAAACATATACCACCACACTCAGCTCTTTTTAAACATTATTTCTTTGCTTTGTTTTATTTTGTGTGAGGGTGTGAGTACAGACACACTGTCACGATGTAGGGGTGGAGATCAGAGGACAGCTCTGGGGTTGTGAGTCAGCTCTTTCCTGCTACCTTGTAGGATCAAACTTAGGCATCAGGCTTACTCACAAACACCTCTTCCTGCTGAGTCACCTCACCACACACACACACACACACACACACACACACACACAAGTACATTCATGTCCAAGTCCACATATATATACATATATAAATAGCCATTTTAGGAAACATGAAGCAGTATTTCACTGTGGTCTATTTTTTGCCTCTCCCGAGTTCTGGGATTAAAGATTTCTCATTGTGGTTTTGATTCATCTTTCCAACAACTAATGGTGCTAAATCTCTTCCCATGTGCATATTGGCCCTCAGTAGAAACTCGTAGAAATTCTGTTCCGTTCTTTTGACCATTTCTTTGTTGGGCTGTATTTTTCTGCAATTAATTTGTTTACGCTTTTTTTAAAAATGTTTTTATTTTTTTATTTTCTGGCGCTGAGGACCGACCCAGGGCCTTGTGTTTGCTAGGCAAGCGCTCTACCCCTGAGCTGGGTCCCTGACCCCTTGTTTACGCTTTTAAAATTCATTTATTTCAGATGTATGAGTGTTTTGCCTTCATGTATATCTGTGTACAGCATGGATGCCTGGTGCCCACAGAGGCCAGGAGAGGTCATTAGAGGCCCTGGAGCTGGAGCTATGGGCCGTGGTGAGCCACCAAGAAGGTGACATTTATAAATGGAATCCAGGACCTCTGGAAGAGCAGCCAGTGCTCTTAACTGCTGAGCTATCTCTCCAGTCCCTTAAATTAATTTTTATACTGATTTTTGATAATTGATTAAACATGCCTCTGAATTAAAATAATTTATCTAAAGGCTGTTTTGGATTTTCTGCCTATATTGAGACACTGGCAAATACTAGGCTTATTATTCCCTTCCTAAAGGTCAGACTTCCTTGTCCCGCCTGTGCCTACATGGGGAAGCATGTCAACAGCAAGTGGATATATACTATAGGCCACACTAGATGGGCATTACCAGGCCATAGAGGTCCAATTCCAGTCTTACTTTATTCAGTGTTAATTAGTAATGCATGGCTACTTTCACAATGCTCTTTCTGTTTATGAGGTGAATATAGGTTTTTATTCTTTGTTCACATGGAAGATTACACTTGTGGATTTTTCTGACATCATCAAATTTTATTTCTTGGGAGTGTCCATTGGATTGGGCTGGAAAGAGGAAGGAACAAGAAATGAGGAAGAGAAGGACATGATTCTATTATCTATCCATCATTCATCTATCTATCATCTGTCTACCAAGATCGACTACTTCATTGGCAATGAATCACCTCACTCAATCTGGTGGCTTGTTAGACATGCACAAAATCCATAGAGCAGACAGGCAAGCTGGACTCTCTGGAGCAGGAGCTGACATCACAGTCCATGGCAGAATTTCTTCTTCTTCAGGGGAAGCCTTTTCACTGATGGAGGGAGGAACATCCAGAGCACTGGGGCTAATTCTCTTTACCTCAAGTCAGCTGGCTGTAGATGTTAACCACAGATGCAAGACATCTTCCCAGCAATGCTTGGAGAGGTGTTAGACGGAGTAACCGGGTACCAGAGCCAAGAGCACAGACACATCAAATTGATGACATTGCTCTGGTGGGACCTGCCTGATGCTCAACGTGAGAGCCAAAGTTTTAATTACTATGCCTTAGAGATCCACGAAACAAAAACGTCTCTGATCTGCAAGCCCCTTGCCCAAGGACAGATAGTTCCTGAAATGCTGGAGGCTGTTGTGTATGGAGATAACAAGCCACAGGTTTTCACTCCCCTAAACAAGTTTGTTTGACCCATTTGTACCGGATGTGCTTGATCACATGTGGGCGGGAAGTTCATAGGCAAAAAATGCATCAGGATGTAGGCTAGAGATACAGGATGTATGCTTGCCCCTGATTGGACATGATGCGAAATTGCAATGAATTATGGTTTCTCCTTCTTAAGCCACTGCAAACTGTAATTCTAGGCCATTTCCTGGGAACCTGGGTATGGACCTAGCCAGAGCCCATCCACCTGGCCAGTATTAATTAAAGCTTGCTTCAAATTTGGCTTTAAACTGTGGTAGTGGTCTTATTCTCAATCAGTGGGATTAACAGCTTCTCTCAGGATTAGACTGAGGTTATGTGCTGTGTGATGCAGTCCAGAGCCCTCCCTTCATGTGATTGTATTAATAAAATACTACCAATGTAATCATTAAAATGTTTTATTAGTATATACTAATTATATGTAATAATGGGTCTTAGCACGACATTTTCACACACGTTGTTTCCATCCGAGCGTTGACCAGGCCCAAGCCTGCTTGGCATCTCAGGTCAGCGTGCACTCAGGGTGGCGTGGCCATGGACTGCTGGCATGGACCATTCGGCAACTATTGCCGCTTGTAAAGTTCCAGCATTTCCACTTGGCAGATCACAATTCCCCAGCACCTTTTTACTTTCATTTCTAATGATTCTCACTATGTGTTATGGGAGTTCCTGTATGCCTTTTTTTTTGGGGGGGGGGAATTTGTGTGGACTTTGAAGGATGAAAATGTATAAAATGGCAGCCTCTCTAAACAAAATTATTTGGAAAAAAGTCCCTGCCTCCATGGAACCATATAGCATGATAACTCACTCTGCCTACTCCCATGAAAGTTAATACCAGGCCGGGCAGTGGTGGCGCACGCCTTTAATCCCAGCATTCTGGAGGCAGTTCAAGGGCAGCCTCATCTACAGATCGAGTTCCAGGATAGGTTCCAAAGCTACACAGAGAAACCCTGGCACGAAAAAAACAAAACAAGAGTTAACCCAAGCTGCTAGATTAGATAAGTAACACATGCTTGATAAATAAGGTATATTTGATAATTAACATTTATAAGTTCCTCAGGTCTACTCAGGTTCACAGTAATATTTGTCTAGCCTTGTCTTTGCTCACTTATGCTTCAGCTATTTGAATAAGCTGAACTAAGACATAGAAAAAACTGCAATATTCTATAATGGAATGTCTGATCCCCCAAGAAAGTCCTTTTCCCAAGGTCAAGTTTTTAAACAAAAGTCCCCATTCCTTTAGGGGCTTGAAGAAAGTTCCTGCTTGCTAAAAATGGAATCTTGTGGCCCTTCCATTAACAACTGCTGGTGCCTAGTAATTAACTTGTCAAGGTCAATGCTAGCTCCCTTCAGCCCTGATCTCAAGCCACACCCAGCTCACTTGCCCCTTTCTCTCATTTACTCCTATACATACAGAGTAGTTGTATTTTTTTTTTCAATAAATGCACGGGCACCCCCCCCCCCCCATTCACCCTCAGATCACATCAGTTCTCCTCCCTTGCTTCACGCATCCTCTTTGGGACCTGAACCCTACCGGAGCCTGTCCCCAGCAGATTATATAACATGTTTCAATCATATTCTCCCACTGTTTTCCTTGTAGCGCCGCCCCACTGACCCCCCTCCCTCTTTCCACTGGTACCCCGTCTACTTTCAGTTTGTGTGTGTGTGTGTGAGAGAGAGAGAGAGAGAGCGCAGGAGCCAATGAGCTTCATGAAGGTTGCTTTCAGAGGCATGGGTAAGAATTTAAGTACAGGAGTTTGGGCACCTTATCAGTGGGTACAGCCCTGGAGAAAATGTCTCTCCCTCCCCCATCAACCTTTGACTGTACACACATTGTATATAAATCCTCAGGGAGTGTGGGGCCCCCTGAGCCTCTCCCACTTTCCTGACGGGATGTCGGCATTCTCGGTCTTGTGCAGGTCTTGGGCAGGTAATCTCAGCTGCTATGAGTTAGTGCCACAGTCACGCCACACCTGGGAGTCAGTGCTCCTGCCCACCCACCTCTGGTTTTTACATTCTTTCTGCCTTTCCCCTTGATGTTCCCTGAGCTTTGGAGAGAGTGATATATGCCACATATAGCTGGGCATCCAACCATCATTTATTCTCGGTACTTGGTCTGGTTCCGAGTCTCTGAAATCATACCAACACAATCTATGGTTGTTGAAGGTGAGCCAGTCTGCTGGCTCAGGCTTGTCAGACTGTAGTAATGTTCCTGACTTTCCAGCTTCCCTTATACACAGTGGGTCCCTAAAGATCTCCACCCTTGAGGGATGCTATATATTATTTGGAAATTTTCTACAAGGAAGATTGTCTCTTCTCTCCACTTTTTTTTTTTTAGAAGCATAAATATTTATTTGTAACAAAGGAGTTTGCGTAGAGTTGAAAATCTACAACTTCTTGTTAGATTCACATTTACACTTCACCTTTTTAAACAAATATTTATAATCATTATTTTATACAGATATAGATATGTAAATACAACATCCAGTTCAGTGGTCCTTCAGCATTTTCCACTTAAATGTCTTTTTAACATAAAAATAGGTTATAATTCCAAAAGTCCAGAGTTATTTGAAACTAGAAAATATTTTCTCTGTAGAAAATAGTAAAAATGATAATATTTCCCAATAAGCCCTTTGAAGCCAAATAATAGCTGCATTATACATATAAATATTGATTAGATTCTGGGATACAGAAGAAACCTATCTTCATCTGTTCAGAGAGCTATGTTTTACTTAAGTTGTGTAAGTGAGATTCCTATTCATCTTCCCCTTCACTGTTTGATTTACGGCAGACATTTTTCTATAGGCGAATCCATAATCTAAAAAGATTTTAGCCTCCCCTCCTGAAAGTACCACCAGCATTTCATCAGCTTGATACAGTACAGATTCTTATCCTAATAGTGAAATGTTTCACTAAAGCTTGCCCAGTGATTGGGCAAAACCAAAACTTATTATAAGCCACAGTCATCCTAGGGTTGGTTCTCTCTGCTGGGTAGCCTCCCTGGATCTGTTCTCCACTTATTTTTATTTACTCAATCATTTAAATAGATCAGTATGGACTTGTGGATATTTATTGTATATTCTTGGTTAAAATGTTTGTGTTTGTTTTTTTTCTGGGGGTTGGGAGTTCTCACTATGCAGCCTTGGCTGGAGATCCACCTACCTGTGCCTCCCAAGTGCTGAGATTAAAGGCGTGCACCACTGTCTTAATTAGGGTTTCTATTACTGTGAAGAGACACCACGGCCATGGCAACTCTAATAAAGGAAAACATTTAATTGAGGCTGGCTTACATTTTCAGAGGTTTAGTCTATTATCATCATGGCAGGAAACATGTCTGTGTACAGGCTGAGAAGGACCTGAGAGTTCTACATCTGGATCAGCAGGCAGCAGGAAGAGACCCTGAGTCATTGGCCTGGCTTGAACATCTGAGACCTCAAAGCCCAGCCCCAGTGACACACTTCCTCCAACAAAGCCACACCTACTCCAGCAAGGCCATACCTCCTAATAGTGCCACTCCCCATGAGCCTATGGGGGCCATTTTCTTTCAAACCACCACAAGCATCATGCCTGGCTTTCGTATAATTTACTTATTTGGTTTTGTTTGTTTGTCTTGCTTACTTGTTTTTTGTTTTTTTCAAGATAGGGATTTTTGTGTAGCCCCGACTCTCCTGTAACTCCCCCTGTAGACCAGGTTGGCCTCAAACTCACAGAGATCTGCCTGCCTCTGCCTCCTGAGTACTGGGGTTTAAATGCAACTGCCTAGCTGATTATTTTGAGACATGCTGTATTGGTAACTTTCCTATTGCTGTGACAAAACATGACAGAGGCAACTTACAAAAGAAAGCATTTAACTGGGCTTGCAGTGCCAGAGGGTCAGAGTCCACGATGGGGAAAAAGGCGTGGTGGCAGGAACACCTGAGAGCCCAGTCTTGAGACACGACCACAAGTTAGAGAGATGCTGGGGATGACACCAGTCTTCTGAAGCCTCACAGCCTACCCCAGTGACACACCTCCTCAAACAAGGCCTCACCCCTAATTCTCTCCAAACAGTGCCACCAACTGGGGACCACGAATTCAAACACATATGAGCCTGGAGGGGGGGGGGAGGCATTCTCATTCAAACACGTCAACCATCACTTTCCTACTGTTCTGTTTCTGTGTCCCCACCTTACAAAGAAAGTCTCAATCAAATAGCTCATGCGCTTCTCGGTCCTTTTGTTTCAACTTCCTTCAGCCCCTCCTCTAGAAAAGCGGCTTCCTGCTGCCTGCCACAACACTGATTCTCTTTTATCCCTGGTGCTGGAATAGAAAATAACGCCATGCCGGGCGTTGGTGGCGCACGCCTTTAATCCCAGCACTCGGGAGGCAGAGGCAGGCGGATCTCTGCGAGTTCAAGGCCAGCCTGGGCTACCAAGTGAGTTCCAGGAAAGGCGCAAAGCTACACAGAGAAACCCTGTCTTGAAAAACCAAAAAAAAAAAAAAAAAAAAGAAAGAAAATAACGCCAATTGTGATCATTACATTGAAATCGATGGACTACACTTTTGTAATTTTATCTTCAGTCTTGTTGCTCAGATGTCCTCATCTCAGCCACTGAGAACTGCCCCTGTCTATTTTCCCATCTTCTAGAGGACAACCCTGAATGCCCTTCTTCATGCACCATCACTTTTTGGGGGGTGCAGGGGGAGGGGAGCAGGGTTTTTCATTGACCTGGAACCTGCTAAGAAGCCTAGGTCGCCTGGCCAGCAAGCCCCAGGAATCTGCCTGTCTCTGTCTCACCACAATAGGATTACAGACCCACACCACCATTCCCAGCTTTTTTTAAAAAAAAACATGGGTTCTGGGGCTTGAACCCATGTCTTCATGCTTGCAAGACAAACACGTTACCAACTGAGCCATTGTTCTGTGTCACTATTACTTTGCAGTACATTCTACAAACACTAAGTGAGCACTTCCGATGTGTGGTGGCCCGTGCCAATCTTAATAAAGGAAGGAGGGGATAAGGAAGAAGAGTGAAACCCCACATTGACCTATGTACAGCGACAGGAAGTGACAAGCTCCAGTTCTGACCAGAGGGTCCTCCGGGTACGTGGAAGTCAATGGGCGTTGGCAGTGATCAGCCAGAGAGGGTGGGAGCCATGCACCTGCAGGTGCTAGCCTGAGCCACTTGGGTGGACCAGTTATCTGAGAAAGGACACGATAGAAGGCCAGGTTATGAACTCACAGAGTGGAGGGAGGATAACTCTGGAAAGATGAACTTGGGGGAGTGTCATGGGGGAGGTGATAAGAAGAAGAGGAGAAAACTAAGAAGATGGAGCCGAAAACATGGTGGGGGGGGGGCACAGAGCAGACATTCCCAAGAGGTGTTACAAAGAATGGGGAGCAGGAAAGTGTGTGCAGGACCTGGTGTGAGGAGAAAATGCTTTCATCAGAAGAAGGACCACTGACCAGAGTGAGCAAGCTCAGAGCTCTTCTACGGAGTGCTGAGCTGTGTGTGTGATTGGAGAGCGGATGGTTGTTTCCACAGGATAGACTAGACCTTCTTTATGGGATATGGAAAAAGAGAGGCAGTAAGTAGCCTGAGCCCCCTAGAGGTCGGGGGTGTAATTACAGAGGGTTTTCAAGGTTGGGGGAGGGGAGAACATTCATTCAAGTCATTATCCCCCGGGGAAACAATATTGAGAGAGCCTCTCAGTTTGACCTCCTTGAACTTGATTTCTCATCCAGTTTATTAACCTAATGAATTAAAAAAATCATTTTTTTGAGACAAGGTCTCTCTGTGTAGCCCTGGCTGTCCTGAAACTCACAGACAGCCACCTGCCTCTGCCTCCCAGGTGCTGGGATTAGAGGTGTGTGCCACTACACCCATCGAGAGTTGTCTTACTTCTGGGATTAACCAGATAATGAGTCCCGTTCTGACTCCCTTTCCTGTCTGGGGAGACAGAATCCACCAGCTCCCCACGCTTTCATTTCCTCTGTGTGGAAATAGGCTGGAGAGCATCTCTGGGTGCTGTCATAGTTGGTGGGGGGGCCATGGCCTCCAGCAGGGAAGAGCCGTGGGAGAGTGGGCACCCGTGGGTGTCCTGCAAAGGTTAGGCTCTGCTGGGCAGAGGAGGTAGAAGGTGAAGATGTCTGTCCTGACAGCTGTTCTGGGCCCTCCTGTCTGAGACAGCAAAGGGACTGTGGGGCCACCAGGCTGTTGAGCTGTCCTCAGTGGCACATCGGCAGTGGTGCTTCGGTAGCTCTGCAAACTGTTTACTTCTCTGCTGAATCACAGGAGGGAATGATCCCTGCTTCACTCTCGGGGATTACCATCAAAATGTCGCAGGACTCTGTGCCCAGGAGTTTCCCAGGGGCTCTGGGCTTTCTGTGTGTTTACCTTGGTCTCCTAACCCCCAAGATTCCAGTCCCTAGCTTGGGTTTTGTGCTTCTGGATTCCTTTTTGTCGCTCCTAGCGCAGATCAGCAGGAGTGAAGTAAACGTCTTCACACAGGGGGAGCTAGGCAAGCCCATTTCCAGAGCATAAGCTGAGGCGAGACTGGATGCCTTTCCGCCACCTCGGCCAGGCGGTCATCAGACTCAGCATGCTGCCTCTGAAACAGAACACCTCAAGTCCGATAGCCGACGGCATTGCGCCCCCCCCCCCCCCCCCCCCCCCCCCCCCCCAACCTCCCCTCCCCCGTGCTCTCCTCCCTACCCAGGGCTCCCCAGCTTCCCGGCTACACTGGTTGGGAACCAGCAGCGGCAGTCAACCAGGGAAGGCAGAGGCCCGGATCCTCTGTCCTGATTGGCTGCCCTAAGGTCTGTTCAAAAACAAACCCAGAGCGCGAAGGGAGGGGAGTCTGGACCTGGAGGCCTCCTTTTCTTTCCGCGCATCGAGGCACAGCTGAGCCACTGAGCCCAATCGGTTTGGTCTCTTTTTCACGCAGAGAGACTGAGGCACACGGAAGGAATGGAGTTCTGAGGCTTCCTCTGTGAGAGTTCTCCAGAACTCGACCCACCAGCCGCGATTGAGATGGACACAGCTCCAAGGCTCCGGTTTGAGACACTCCACAAAGGAGAAGCTCAGGATCCAGTCTTTGCTGCCCCCTCCCCCCATCAGCCAGGCCTGAGGGTGTCTCCACTTCCCTGAGCTAGGGGTGTCGTGAAGGCAGCAAGGGTCACTGGTCTCTAGTGAACAGGAGACCCTGGTACCAACTGAGGTTTTCTCCTAAAATGACCCTCCTGCTCTCCACCAAGCTCCTCTGTGCCAAGGGCCTCCTAGGATCTGTCCTTCTGCCTCACAACCTTTTGAACATGAACCTTCAGAGACCTCCAGAAACTCAGTTAAGGACACACAGCTAGTGGGAAACCCGGCTGGCTCAAAGCCAGTCTCTTAACCACCTTCCCCTAGACACACACATGGCATGCGACACACCCATAGGCCTGGGCCCTGTGACAGACTCTGCCATCAGCTGTCAGGTGGAGGGCCCCAAACATCTGGCTCAGCAGATAGGGGGGGCCAAGAGGGGCTGCAGCTGTTCCAAAGGGAGGGGCTGCTCCTTGTGTCAGGGTGTGGCCCTTTTCTAGGAGAACTCTTTTTTTTTTTCTCTCTCTCTCTCACCAGGATGGGCAGAGAGAGAATTTTCTCAGCCAGGAAGGGGTCCCTGTGGGCTGGCAGGGGGAGGCCTGGACAGACAGATGTGGATCAGCCACAGACAGGGAACCTAGGGGATTCCAGGGAGGGGCAGGGACAAGATAGAGGAGGCTGGTCACACAAGCCTCCCCTCTGCCCTCAGGTGTCCAGCGGCTGTCTCTCCCACAGATGGTCACTAGGAGACGGGATGTTTCAGACACATCCTTTTGCCGGTTTCCAAGGACCAATCACCAGTGATGTCAATACCAACTGCTATTTTGATTTAATTTTTTTCTTTTTCTCTCATCTATATTCTTTTCTGTCAGTGTGTGTGTGTGTGTGTGTGTGTGTGTGTGTGTGTGTGTAAGACTGACTTTCAATAGCAAGGGAGTTTAAGGTTTGTTGTTTTGAGACAGGGTCTCACTATATAGCCTTGTCTGTTGTGGAACTTGCTCTGTAGACCAGGCTGGCCTCGAACTCACAGAGATCTGCCAGCCTTTGCCCACTGAGTGCTGGGATTAAAGGTGTGTGCTACCACACCTGGCTTACTTTTTTTTTTTTTTTTTTTTTTTTTGACAGAGTCTCCTGTATGGTAGGCTGGCCTCCAATTCTCTTCACAGCCAAGGAAGAAGATGAACTTCTGATCCTCCTGTGTGGGCTACCACACCATGTTTATGCAGGGCAGCGGGTGGAACCCAGGGTGTGGTACATGCTAAGCAAGCACTGAGCTACACCTCTAGCCACCCTTTAAAAAAAACACAAACACACACACATTTTATTTATTATTTTACTCCGCGTGTGCTCATGTCACAGCGCACATGGGACACCCCGTGGAGAGGGGCCCCTCCTTCTACCGGGTGATGAAACTCAGGCACAGTCTTGGCATCCGGGGTCTTTCTCAGAGCCATCTCTTCAGTTCCCCCTAGCCACCGTTTTGGTTTTCAATAAACTGTACAGCACGCGGTAAGGCGCCCCCTCTTCACCACACTGGAAGAGTTGCCTGGGGGTCAGAAGGCCCCCTTTGAGAGCCCTCTTTCCCCTGGACAGCAATTTCCCTAATGGAGAGCGCGCAGCCAGGATTGGGGGGGGGGGACGACGGATGACGACACAGTGCCCGGGGAATCCAGTGCCTGCTCCTGCCACAGCTGGTGTCACGCCCACTGTGTCCTGGGAGGAGAGGTGACACCAACCGGCCAGAGGACCTAAAAAAGGGGAAACAACACGGGCACCAAGTCTCAAGGTTGCAGATCAGAACTTAGCTGAAAGCGAAGCAGAGGAAGGAAAATACTTAAGACAGGGCAGGGCTAGATCAGTGTTAAGTTCAGCGTTAGGAGGCCAGACTGGGAGGAAGAATTGAAGTTAATGCTGAAGTTGAGGCCTCAGGGAGTCGGCTGGCGGGGCAGAGGGGTGGGGAGTGTAGGGTCAGTGGACTCTGGTGCCTACAGGGGGACCGGAAGGATGGGGACCGGTTTCCTCGCAGCGATGCCCACCAGCAGGGGACCAGGTTGCAGGCCCCGCAGCATTCCACCCACTTCATCCTCGCCCCGCCCCCGTAAGCGTCCTGACCTGCAGGTTCTTGCAGACGTGGGCTGCCCTACAGCAGACCTTGTGCCCAGACCCCGCGAAGTGGGCAGAAGAGGTAGGGTCGAGCGCTTGAGGTTTTACAAGTTCTCGGAGCGGGTGCCAGCAGCCCAGACGCTGTTCCCGCCCTGCCCTGCCCTGCCCTGCCCCGCCGGTGTTCCAGGCCGGGTCCGTGCAGCCTGCAGCGGTTTCTGCTCCGCTGCAACCCCGCCCCAGCCTGCCTCAGGCGCCTGTTCCCCTTGTGTGTCCTACTAACTAAGCGACTTCCTGGAGGGTTGTCCCTCCCTGTCCACAGCCCAAACTTTAGCCCTCCGCTTCCTGTGGGCCAATGCAGTTCCAGTACACGGTAGGTGAACAACTGGACCTGAGGAAGTTACTGCGCCTCTCTGCGCCCAGGCTTCTGCAAACACTGGGAATAAGTGGTTCAAGAACAACAGCAACTAACTCACCGCGTTTCCACAGAAACTGCTTCTTGACCTTCCCCTTACCTGCTCAAAGCCCTTGGGGGCATCATGCTGGTCCTTACAGCTCTAGTCTGAGGCTGGAGTTGCCTGTGGGTGTTTGATTCAAATTAAGTTTCCTCGAAGCCAAGGTAATGAGGAAAACCCGATGAAGTTCTCTCTAGTCCGAAACTGAAAACACAGTCTGCTCATTTGAAGTTCACACCTTGTCCCAGGCTTAGGTCTAGAAGGATGTAGTTCTTAGATTACGTCTGACCTCTCACCCACTGATCTGTCTGAAGGCTACTGGGTCTTTCTAGAACAACCAGGGCTCTTGTTGATCCAGTTAGAGGCTACCGGCTTGGCATAAATGGGAACTTGGAATGGAATTTCCCAGACATGGCACACAACAGGCTTGCTGGTGATCTTTCCCGGGCTTGAACTTGTCCCTGGGTAGAGCTGGGAGAGCAGAGCTGCCTGTGAGGCGGACAGCGCTGAAGGGCTTTGTAGTCACAACAGTTTGAATTTTGGCTCTAATTGCCAACTGTATGGCCTTAGACAAGTTCCTGGGGTCACTGTGGATACAAATTAGCCTCTGAATCCCATGTCCCCACTAGCTATATAGAAATAAGAAGGGCTCTAGACCAGAGGCTCTCAGCCTGCGGGTAGCAACCCCTTTGGGGGGTCAAATGACCTTTTCACAGGGGTCGCCTGAGACCATCAGAAAACACAGACATTTACATTACGACTCATAACTAGCAAAATTCCAGTTATGAAGTAGCAATGAAAATAATTTCATGGTTGGGGGTCGACACAACATGAGGAACTGTACTAAAGGTCGCAGCATTAGGAGGGTTGAGAACCACTGCTCTAGGCCATAGTTTCCGGCAGTCGATCATTATTCAATAAAAGTTCAGAACTTTTCTTTTTAGAGAGGGTCTCACTGTGTACCTCAGGCTGCCCTCCAGTCCTTGATCACCCTCCTGCCTCAGCCTCCAAAGAGCTGGGACTACCTTTTGATGGCGCCAGAGACCCAGTGACAGAAAGGTCCATGAAAGACCTGCACTCATGGAGCTTATTGCTTTGTTTTGTTTTCTGTGTATATGTGTAGTATGTAGTAGTGTGTGTGTGTGTGTGTGTGTAGTAGGTGTGTGCAGTGTGTCTTATGTAGGCCAGACAATACGTGTCTTCTCAGTTGTTCTCCACCTTATTATTATTATTTTAAGTTCCAGAACTCACTCTGTAGACCAGGCTGGCCTTGAACCCAAAGATCTTCTTCCCCATTCTGCTTTCCAAATGCTGGGATTACCCACTGAGCCATCTCGCCAGCCCCTCCACCTTACGTTTGTCGAGACAGGATCTCTCATTGAACCAGTACTCACCAGTTGGCTAGATTGTGGGCCAGCAAGTTCAGGGGCTCGCCCTGTCTCTGCGCATACTGATGACCTGAAGTCAGGTCCTCGTGTTTGTGCGGCAGGGACCTCACCTACTGAGCATCTCCCCAGCCCAGGGTTCTGTTTCCCTGGCAAAGATAATAATAAACGAGTTATTAAACCAGAGAGGATCTGTTTGTGAGACGCGTTAGTGGACGTAGTGGGTGGCAGAGACGGGCTGGGTGGCTTGATGCCCTCTCAAGTCTATTCCCCTCTTCTTCCGGGGTGACAGAACCCTGGACAAAAAATTTCCAGGAATGGAGATTACGTCACTCTGACTTCCCCAACTGCAGCATGTAACTAAGTCTTGGTCTCGGAACACGTCCTTAAGAAGAGGGCTCACGTTTTTCTTTACTCCTCTTGGTAGGCGTGCAGAGGTGACGGCTGAAGCTCCAGCAGCCACACTGGACCAAGAGGGAAGAGCTACTTGCTAAAGATGACGAGGGACAGAAGGACCTGCAGAGATCCGTTGCATTCTGGGACCGCCTGCCTCCAGGCTTCTGTATCAGAGAAAGATAAACGTCTATCTTCTTTAAGCCACAAAGATTTTGGAGTTTTGCTCACGTACAATCCATCTTGATTTTCCTTGTCATGGCCACAGAATGGCGTGGGGTTGTGTCCAGCTGAGAGGCTAAAGGAGGGAAACACTGAACCAAGGCCTGAACTGTGAATAGGAGGCAGTGTCTGACACACAGGAGCAGCAGCATGATTGACATTTCATTAGATCAGGCTGGCCTCGAGATCCGCCTGCCTCTGCCTCCCGAGTGCTGGGATTAAAGGCATGAGCCACCACCGCCCAGCCTGATTGACATTTCTAAAAGGCTGCTCAGACCAGTTTGTGGCAGCTGTACTGTACTGTAGCAGCCAGGGGAAGTACGAGGCCATGTGGGAGACCCCTGGACTGATTGGAAATAGGAGAGCCTGGGGAAGACCAGTGGCGACAGAGAAGCAAGCAGAGTGGGCCCAGGTGATGTAGGGGTGAGGAGAGGAAAACAGTCAAAGGAAACAGCTGTTTGGGGTGGGGTGAGGAGGGAGGAGACTGGAGGAGGCTCAGGGTGTCTCTTTGCTAGCTGAAGAAATGATTAGATGCAGGGTGGTGGTGGCACGGCACTCGGGAGGCAGAGGCAGGGGATCTCTCTGAATTCAAGGCCAGCCTGGTCTACCGAACGAGTTCCAGGACAGCCAAGGCTACACAGAGACATCCTGTCTCAAAAACAAACGAACAAAAAAGAAATTACTAGAAATAAATAAGACTGTCACTGTGTCAGTGGTATGACCTTTCTCAAACACTGTTGTCTCTAGTACGTTTTGCCATTGTGACGAGAACCCCAGTTTTTCCCAGATCCCGTTCAAATCCACGAACACTTGGACTACAAAGTCAGGTGTACGTCTGGAGTCCCAGTGTCTGGGAGGCCGAGGAAAGAGGTTCAAGAGCATGAAGCTATGGAGTAAAGCCTTGTCTCAAAAACCACTAACACACCAGCAGAGTCCGAACAGGGTGAGGGGCCCGGAAGCGATGGTCTCTGTCCTAGGGGCCCATGGTCTGTGGAGAAGAGCCAGGCACGGTAGACCTGCCACGGCCCGGAGGGAGGGGTAAGGCGCGAGGACACCTCTGGGCTGAGCCCCGTCCCCCTAATCTCAGGACAGAGCCAGGAGCACAAGTGTTGGTCCTTGAAGGTCACAGCTTCAGTTCAGTGGGTTTGGGACTGGGGATGAAGGTGGCTCAGGACAAACTCAGGTCACGGACACGGAAAGCCCGGAAATCAAGAGAACAGAGAATATTCACACAAGGTCATATATCCCAGAATTGAGCCTGGGGCTCCTCAAGCAGATCCTGTGTTCTTGGAGACCCCTACCTGAGCCAGCCAAGCCCTCTCCTGTCCCCTTGGTCAAGCAGTAGCTCCACCCCGACCTCTCTGGACCCTGAAGAGCAAACCGCACTTGTGTGTATTCTAAAAGGAGGCCTGGAGCCAGCTAGCCTCACAGACCTGGCCCTGCCACCCAGGCTAGGAGAATCCTCCTATTTCCTCTCAGTCCCAAAGCCCAGCTGAGGGGCTGGCCAGGCAGATGAGGGCACCCAGAGCTTTGAAGGAATACGAAGAGTGTCCTCTCTGGTCCCTGTGCCACCCCCCACTCCTCACCGTGCTCCCTCAGGAGTGTTGGAGCCATGACTGCTTGTGCACCCCGATCCTGTTCTGTGTTCTCCCTTGTGAGTGCCACTCTTCTCCTCTGCCCCACCCCAACCCCTGACCCCTAGCTCTCATCCCCTAGGGAACTTCTTCAAGGCTCAGCTCAGATTACTCCCTGGGGGCAACTAGTACTTCCCAAGTCTCCTCAGTCCCCACTCTTTTTTTTTTAAATTAATTTATTTTTATTTTATGTGCATTGGTGTTTTGCCATGGATGTTGAGTCCCTTGGAATTGGAATTACAGACAGTTGTGAACTGCCATGTAGTTGCTGGGAATTGAACCCCGGTCCTCTGGAAGATCAGTCATTGCTCTTAACCACTGAGCCATCTGTCCATCCCCGTAAGTTCCCCACTTTACCACACTCTTGCCATCACGCTCTGTGGTTATTGTGGGCTGCTATCTATCATCTATCTCACTAGACATGAGTTCCTAAGGATGGATGTTCTGAGGACCTAACTCAATCAACCACTTACCCAGGAGACGGTCCCCAGGAGACGGTCCAGCCTCGGTAACCCTTCTCCTCAACTCAGCCCCACCCTGCATCCAAAGGGGACTGTGCTTTCAAGCTCCCACCCATCCATTTGGTCCCAACAGTCCACAGAGGAAAGGGATGACCAGAGAAAGGATGTGGTCACGCAGCAAAGTGGCAGAACTTCCTGCCCCAGCAGTTTCTAGAAGCTGGGCTGTGGGAGACTTCCCTTGAATGAAAGATCATGGGAATCTGGGTCCCTCACCTATGGGGAAGTAATTTCTTCCACAGAATGTCAGTGCCTCTCCCAGGCCACCCTGGACGCATGTCGCCCCATCCCAGTACAGCCCCGGCTCACGCTGTTGTACTCTGCTTTATTGGGACACTTGCTTACTTTGGCTGCCATTTCAAACTGATCTTCTTTGCCCTAGACTTGGGCCTTCACTCTTGCTGCCATCCCGTGGGGCAGCTGAGGAAGTCCCTCCTGTGCAGCGAGGCTTGGCTGAGGACTTGGGACAGCAGGGCATGGAAGAGGGAACTTGAGTTTGTTAGGGACTCCATTCTCAATGGTCACAGTCCCATGCACATAACCCCACTCCTCCTCTTCACCCTGCTACAAAGCACAGGTCACCTAACTGCCGTGAAGCCCCTGTCCTGTCTGACCAGGTGGACCGGGAGGTCTGAGCTGGGAGGCTTCCTGTGAGAGGTAACAGTGGGCTGAGGAATGTGGCTCAGTTGGTAGAGTGTTGCCTGGCACTCACAACGGCCTGGGTTTGACCCTCAGCACTGTATAAAGTGGGCATGGTCCTGTGCACCTGTTAGTTCAGAACTGAGAATCAGAAGTTCAAGGTTATCCTTGGCTTGATAGCAAGTTTAAGACAAGCTTAAACCATGTGAAGTCCTGTATTTAAAAAACAAACAATTTCTACAAATCACGGACTTTCCTGAAACTCACTCTGTAGATCAGACCAGACTTGAACTCACAGAAATCCACCTGCCTCTGCCTCTCAAGTGCTGGGTTTAAAGACATGCACCACCACATAAAAAAATAAAAAATAAAAAGAAGAAAGGAGAGAGGGAGAGAGGGAGAGAGGGAGAGGGAGAGAGGGAGAGGGAGAGAGAGAGAGAGAGAGAGAGAGAGAGAGAGAGAGAGAGAGAGAACAAATAAAAGCCGGACAGTGCTGCTCACCCTGAGGGCTTCATGAGCTTAGAGAAACTTGGTGCCCGGCACAGAGAAGTACTGTCCCCCTGGTCATTTTGCCTACAGGAAGCCACATCACATCTCTGTCAATTTAGGTGCTTCGTCTGCACGGGGGACTTGAGAAAATTGAACATGACTCCAGCTGAACACCCAGTACAGCCCCTGAAACAAAGGCCTTCTGCTCTAGAGGATTCTGCCCTGAACCACTGTCCGTTTGGCTCTTCAGGGGCTCAGCCAGCACAAGTTAGTGATCAAGGCTAGTCCGTATGTTCCATTTGGTTGTCCCTAAATTTTTTTTTTTTATTGTTGGAGCCTGAACTTGGTGTGTGTGTGTGTGTGTGTGTGTGTGTGTGTGTGTGTGTGTGTGTGTCTCAGGGGAGGGAACACTTGAGTGCTCACTCTCACTCACAGGTTCTTTTTCTCCTCATGTGTCCCAAGTTGGCCTTGAACTCCATAAGTATATAACCGAGGATGACCTTGAACTTCTGATCCACCTGCCTCCACCTTTTGAGTTCTGGGATAACATCTCCTGAGTGTTGGAATTACGAGTGAGCACCACCACACCCAGTTTTATATGTTGTTGGGGGATCTAGAAGAGAGCTTCATGCATACTAGACAAGCACTCCAACAACTGAGCCCAACATCCCCGGCCCTGGGAATGTCTCCTGATAGAAGAGGAAACCAAAGCTCCAAGAGACCAGGAGGCTTCCCTCGTTTCCACAGCCAGTCAGTCAGTGAGGACGCCAGGCAGAGCATTCTCATCCCTCCAGGTCCACAGTACCCAACGTGGTCTGGTCTAAACCTCTTCATTCCCACCCAGTGGGACTCACCTGTCAGTCAGAGATAGGTGCCCTGGCCAAGCACCCCCCTCCCAAGATGAGAGAACAGTCCTGTTGGAGGTGTGACGGGAGGAGCGTGCGGGGGCCAAGAATGCAGTTACTCTGCCTAGGGGCCTGGGCTGGGCTGCCACAGAGGAGCCAGTGTGCCCAGACATTGAAGCTTTGTGAGCTAGGGCTCGTGTGGGGACAGTTGTTTTCTTGACCGGACATTGTTTCAGGCTGACTGTTAGTATTGTGGCCCCCAGAGACCAGCTCTCAGGAGCCAGTGGGGTCTGGGGGAGGACGTAGTTAAGGTGCCCTAGTAGGGGCAAGAAGAAGAGAGGACCCATGGGGTCCCATGGGCACCAGGCAGGTACCTTGAGAGGCTGCCAAGGAAAAGCCAGTCTTGAGGGAAGACATGGGTAAGAGAGAGAAGATGTCTTGAGACTTGGGGCCAGAGAAGACTGGCCAGAGTGAAGAGTGGACAGAGGCAAGGCCAACACGTCCAGGGGCCAGTGCCTTCCTGCCAGAGACCTGGAAGTCTTGAGAGCTCAGCTCTCAAGCCTCAGTCCGTGAAGGCAGATGCCCAGGAATCCCCAGGGGCCAAAAGGGCCCAAAGGCCTTAGGGGCTGGCCAGGCTGGGTGGGGTGGGCCTGATGCACAGCTGTCCAGATGTGGGTGAGAGATAACTCTGTTTATGGGGCACCCGGTTGGAGCAGGGCAAGGGGGTGGGGTGGAAGGGGCTCCCGGCTGTGGGGCGGGCAGATTAGGAGGCAAGGGCATGAGTCAGGGGTTTGGGAGCCTCCTCCAGGGCACCTGCCGGTGCTGTTAGAGCAGCTGGGAGCTCAGCCAGTCGCAGAGGGCACCAGTGGCGGCCGGACTTCACGAAGGACCCCCAAGGCTCCTGAGCAGGTGGGCAGGGCAGGGCAGTGGTTGGGTGGTCCTTTGGCATCTGTCCTGAGGGTTTGTGCAGGTGGTCAGCTTAAATCTGGGCCCAAGGGGTATGATCCCTGACCTCCAAGGGGGTGCAGGTGGGTGGGATGGTAATGTGGCCATGTGCGTGTGAACCAATGCAGGACGAAGGGGCAGTTTCCGTACAGAGAGGGATGTGTGGCCAGAGTGCATGTTGGGAGCAAAGCTCCCATTCCACCATAGGTCCTACCTGCTTTCCATCTGCCAGCCCCACGAGCCCCATGGACTCAGGCCTCATTTCCTCCCAGGCCCTTCTTCCCTCCCAATGTGGGGCACCCTCAGGCCACCCCATCTCTCACCCGGGAGACCATACAACAGCCAACATTGATTCCCATGTGGGACACTTCTGGGGGGGTTGGCACTGTCCCCAGCCCAGAGCGTATTGGAAGGGAAAGAAGAAGTCCCGCTCTGCTGAGGGTTGGTAGTCTCTTAGCTCAAGCTGATTCTCTGGGAACTGGAGGCAAATCAGGGAGGGGTGAAGATCACAGGCCTGCCCTGGATGGCCGTGGCAGGTGGGGTGACAGACTGTACCAGGCACAGGCCATGTGTTCTCAGCATGGACTTGGTCTGCACAGAGGGCCTGTCAGGTAGGAATCATTCTTACCAGCTCCATTTTACAGATGAAAAAACAAAGAGCAAGCAAACAAACACACAACAACAAAAACGCAGAACTGAGGCTCAGTCGCCGTGCTGAGCCCACAGAGTTAGTAAGCGGCAGGGCCGGGTTAAATAACCACGGGCGGTCTGACTGCGGAGTCCGTGTCTTAAGTTCTAGCTCCGAATCAGCTAAGAGTTATTTTCTTCTTTGGGAGGCAGCTCAGTGCAGTGGGTAGAGAAGTTTGTGGAGATGCAGGCCAGGGTTTAATCCTGCCTCTGATACCAATGTCCCCTGCCACTGAAGTAGATGAACTCCTCTGAACCTTGGCTTTGTCAAAAGGTGCCATTGACATTACTGGCTTCAGCTTAGCAGAGTGGTCTGGGGGACTGGAAGAGATGGGGCCCCACAGCTGCTTGTGAGGTGTAGGTTTGACAGTAAAAAGGTAGTCTTGTGCCACCAGCGGAGCTGTCTCTGTCATCTGTCCCCATCCACCCTGTGCCTTCCCAGCTGGTGGGCTCTACCTCTGGGCTCTAGATGTTCGCACTCTCTCCTTATCTGGCCTGGCTGGCAGCTGGCCTTCCAGGTGTTTGGGGTGCTTCCAAACCCAGAGCACTGAGGGCTTAGGGGTCAGGCTCTTATCAGCTGCAGACAGAGTGGGGTAGCGCTAACAGAGCAGGGCCAACAGGCCACAGCCTGGGCCTTGGGGTACCCTTCAAGGCTCAGCTGGACCCCAGGCCCCTTCTCATCCTTCTCTTCTCTCTGAGATCCCAGAAGTTGGCATCTAACAGATGGGTGACACAGTTAGACACCTGAGAGCTGCCCAAGGCCATTGGTCCAGTAAGGTCAGGGAGGCAGCCTGGAACTCTGGATCCCTGGCTATGCCATGCTGTCCCTCAGGAGAAGCAAGGCCTCAGTCCCAGCCCCACAGAGGGATTTTTGGTACCTCAGGACCTGAGGCCCAGCCAGAAAGCAGATCCTTCGAGCAGGTCCAGAGAAGGAAAAGAGAAAAATGAAGATAAAATAGAGGAACTGGGTGGGGGCCTTTGGGAGAGGAAGATGGGAAAGACACAGAGAGGAGACAGGGAAATGGTGTATGGCCGGGCTGCCGAGGTGCAAAGCCCCCCCGCAGAGAGTTAGTTGTCCGTTCTTGGACTTGAGAACACTACGTGGCTGTCACTTGCCTCTTCCAAGGACTTGACAATGCCTCTCCCTGAATGTCCAAGACCCAGAAAGTTCTCTATGGGTCCTTCTAAATGTATGCCCTGCCCTAGACCCTTGCATGGCCCCTTGCGTGACTGCATGGCTCTCCATCTACCCCCCTGCCCTCCCTGCTCCACCCCTCTGCCTCTGACCCTTTGATCCCATCCTCTGCCCTCCCGTCCTCTGCCCTCCCGTCCTCTGCCCTCCCGTCCTCTGCTCACCTGCCTTTCACTCACGGCTCGCTGTACTCTGCTCCTGTGTCCTCCCCCTCCCCGTCTCTGTCCCAGTCTACTCCTTCACTGTTCTCACACCAGGCTGGGCCTCTTTACTTAGCTCGTGAGACCCCTCCTGAGGTCCCTGTACTTGAGTCCTACTCTTCCTCCTGTGACATCCTCTGCAGCATCCAACACAAGTGGCCTCCTAAATTCCACCCATGTAGGAACCACTTAGGTCGCCTTAAGAGTAAGGGCACGCTCAGCTGAGCCTCTCGTGTTCAGCCAAGCGGCTGCATTCGATGACCCCACCCACATGCTGGTCACCCCAATGTTCTAGGTGGCGGTGAGTGAGGAAGAAAGCCCCTCCACACCCAGACTGGCACATTAGATGACCCGTCCCCACATTCTGCGTGGGTCCACCTTTGTCTTGAGAAAATGGAGGCCGAGGTTCTGTGGGGACTCCATGAGGACTGAAATGTGCAGAGACTTTACATTCAAGTGTCTTCCTTTCCAAAGGATGTGTCATACAATTAATTGTACGCAAATCAATCAAGAAACCATGCCCAACTAGGTCAGGGCCTGGCAGGGTGGTTAAGGGCCTGTGAAAGGGTGATATTGGAACAGAGATAAGAGAAAGGCTGTTGACAGAAGGAGCGTCTAGGGGTGAGCAATGCATGTGCAAAGGCCCTGGGGTAGGCAAGGCCTGGGTAGCTTCTAGGAACTGGAAAGAAGCCAATAGATCAGGGATAAAACAAGCCAGAGAAGTAGGGTTCAAATGGAGAGGAGGAAGTAGGCTCACATCCTACAGGATCTGTTGTCCAGGCAGAAGCAGCCATTTCTAGGAAAAGGGAATATATTATGGAGACTCTTAGGGGAGCCAAGCCCCCTAAGGAAGGGATAGGTTATGTCCTGGGAGTTAGCTGAGTCCTTGGGACTCAGAAAGAGAAGTTAGGTAAGGCCTGGTGGACGCAGGCTGGAGCTAGACATCATACCACTTGACCGCTTGTATCAAGGACACTGAGGAGAATGCAGCCATACGGATATCTCCTGTCTCTCAGCCCACATACCCACACACCTACAAACGCAGTGTCTTCCTCCATGCCCTCTGCCTCCATCTGATCCATCTCATGTCCCCAGGGCTCTCCTGGCACTAAAAGTCAGCTCCCTTAGGGGGACCCAGAAGCAGCAGGAGGCCAATTGAGGGTGAGTGACGTGACTGTGCTCTTTTAGCCTGCACCCTCTTCCAGGGACCTGATGTGCGGGTTATGCTGGGGGCTCAGATAGCCGAGGACGACTGTACACTGAGGACAGCATCATGGGGGACATGCAGGTAAGTGTCTCTTGATCCATACAGGGCTCCTACCTTGGGCCCTGGAAACCAAATTGGGCTGGTCCTCAGGGGACTTGGGGAGCCACTTAACCCAACCTTGATGGCCTCTTCCCACAGGACCACGAGGAAGTACTGGCGATCCCAGATCAGGATAGCGATGACGAACTCGAGCATGAGATAGAACAGATAGCGTATCAAGACCCAGGCATCCATGTGGTCCAGATGCAGGAGCCAGAAGGTGAGACCCATCCCTTGCCTTCTGCTTCTACCAAAGGAGCCGCTGGGTCCCCCTAGGGACAGTAGGGACCCAGTCCTTCCTGTCTCCACCGCCCCAGCCCCGGGGCCAGTTCTCCCCGCAATCCTGGCTGATTGAAGGATAAACAATGTTTTGTTTGAAATGATCACAGGAGGTGATTGTGGGGCTGGGCCCCTTTCACATGTGACGGGGCAGCCAGGTATGTCTGGGACAAGGGCACAAACCCAGCTGCTACCCTGTCTGTCCCATATCAGCATGGAGGCCAAGCAGCTGCGCTGTTGCTGGAACTTCATTGTGTCTAGATAGCTGGAGACTCTGAAAAATGGGAGACAATTGTGGGGACTCCCTGAACAGAGACCCCAGGAGTCCATACCACCTTCCTTGGCTTGCCCAAGGTCTTAGGTGGGGAGCCTGAGGCGGGACCTGTTTACTGTCAACAGGGCTTAAGTACAAGTGATTGGATTTGAAGTTAAGAGGCCCCCTTGGGAAATGAGGGGAATATAAGGGGTTCATCCACCCAATCTGAGTGGTGTGTGGTAAGAGGCTACCAGCTGGCGGGTTAGCTAAGCAGGTGGGAAGAGGCAAAGAAGTCTGGTCCCAGACGGGGCAGGGGAGGGAGGGGATGGTTTTGAACACTGTGACTTGAGGCTCTCCCTATCCTTACTGAGGAGGGGTCAGGCTAGGGGCTCACATCACCACAATGAATTCAGGGTTCCTCAATAAGGTTCAGATGGAGAGTGTCAGACCCAAGCTGGGCCCAGAACAGGAGTGGATGTGGGGTTGGGCAGGGGTCCCAGCCCAGGACCAGTGAAGGGAGTGGGTCTGGGTTCCTGGGGTTCCCTGAAGGTAGTACAGCAGGGCCTGAGTGAGGGGTCACGTCACAGACAATACTAACTGGCCCTGGGTTTTCAGCTCTTCCCACAGAGCAGATAGCCACAGACTACATCCCCACCAGTACCTCCACATCGCACCCGAGCTCCAGTCAGGTGAGGACCCAGACTCCATCCTCTTCTCAAGTTGCCTTGAGATTCATTACGTACCATAGGAAGGGACAGAGAGAGAATCGGGCTGGAGGAGACTCCCCCTGCCCCAAGCAGATTGGAGGGAGCATCCTAGGACATCAGTGGAAGGAAAAGGGGTATGCGCACCAACAGAGAAATGGGCTCTTTCTGAATTCCTTGGACAGACTGTTTTCTTACTGCTGAGGACTAAGCCAGGGCTTTCAGGCCCGGCTGGGTTAGACACTCACTGGGGACGTAGAGAATCAAGTGTATACTCTCCTCTGCCCCAACACCCGAGTCCCCACTTAGCACCAGACTGCCTAGCTGGTTAGGAAATTGGGTCCCTAAACTGTGACCCTGAGAATAACCACCGGGCCCGGCACAGTATGAGTCATGTCCCTCAATACTCTTAGAGACAGGAGACTGACCCAATAGCTTCCCAAGCCCCTTCAGCCTCGGTCACCGGGCCCCAGTTTTCTGACCAAGAGGCTGCTGTTGAGGCCCCTCTTGGTCCAGAGGTTCATGCCTCTTCTGAAATGTGGTAATGGCTTGCTGAGGAGGATAGAACATGGAGCCGGGGGTGGGGGGTGGGTCAGACCCACAAGACCCTTGTGCATCACCCCATGCTCTGAGCAAGAGATCTGTCCTGATCCTTCCGGGGGCCCAGTGCCTTTTGGAAGCCTAGCTTAGAGCTGAGTGCCCTCAGGACCCAAGCTTCCAGTCTCCCCAGGGGCTTGCCCATGGCTCGATGGACTAACCTGGGCCGTGGGCCTCAGGTCTATGTGGAGCTGCAGGAGCTGAAGATGGACCAGAGGAACCAGGAACTACAGTGGGTGGAGGCAGCACACTGGATAGGGCTAGAAGAAAACCTACGAGAGGACGGGGTGTGGGGCCGTCCACATCTGTCTTACCTCACCTTCTGGAGCCTTCTAGAACTGCAGAAAGTCTTTTCAAAAGGTAAGTCCTGCCAGGCCCTCCGTGGCTGCTGCATAGGAGGCTTGCTCGGGCAGCACTGGGCAGCCACTCAGCCCACCCCTCCACTGCCTGCAGGCACCGTCCTCCTGGATCTGGCAGAGACATCCCTGGCTGGGGTGGCCAATCAGCTTCTAGACAGCTTCATCTACGAAGACCAGATTGGGCCTCAGGACCGGGAGGAGCTGCTCCGGGCTCTACTACTCAAACGCAGGTGCTCTGCCTGCCAGGACCCGGGCTTCACATCCCAGGGGCTCCTCCCAGCCCTCTACCCCAAGGTCTCCCTACCCTCCCTCAGCTCCAAATGGACCCCAGCCCAGCAGGCTAGGGGACTACTCTCCCTCCCCCATAGCTCCCACATCTGTCTGACATCCCCAAACGCAGACCAGAACTTCAAGTTTACACTTACAGAGCATGGTCTCGAGAGCCTTCATTCCATCCATTTTCTCCCTCCCACCTGCTCCATCCACGCGGTCCTTTAAGAGGAGACTCTGATTTTCCTCCTCTAGGGTCTCTCTAGTTTGGTCACTGGGAAATTCCACTGGATGTTCACCTTTGTCCTCCTACCACTAGTCTCCCTTTTATGGAAAATTCGGTCCAAATAGCTTACTCAGCCCATGTCACCTGTATGTGTGCCTGCAGCCACGCTGAGGACCTAAAGGCTCTGGAGGGAGTGAAGCCCGCCATCCTGACCCGCTCTGGGGGCCCTTCTGAGCCTCTCCTTGCCCAGCAGCCATCCCTGGAGACCACGCTGTACTGTGGACAGGTGAGGCTAGGACGAGGTTGGGGGTGAGAAGGGTTGGGAGAGGCAAAGGCTAGATGCTCAGGTCTCTTAGGTTCGGTGTGACCCCAGGACCCCCTTCTTCACCTTCCTTTCCACAGGCAGAGGGGGACCCAGAAGGACTCTCGCCGTCCGGGACTCTGAAGATCCCCCCAGATTCAGAAGCCGCACTGGTGCTAGTGGGTAAGAGCCCTTCCCCTCCACGTACCCCGCTTCAGGCCCTGGGCAGCCCCTCTCTTGGATTCATACACTGAGTCCCGGAGGTGTGGCTTCACCACCTGGTGCCTCCCACAGGCGGTACTAATTTTCTGGAGAGGTCTGTGCTGGGCTTCGTGAGGCTGAAGGAGGCTGTTCAGCTGGAGGACCTGGAGCTGCGGGAGCCTGTGCGCTTCCTTTTGGTTCTGCTGGGGCCCGAGGCTCCCCATGTTGACTACACCCAGCTGGGCAGGGCCGCAGCTACACTCATGACCGAAAGAGTAAGCAGGGGCCGCGTGGCTGGCTAGCCAGGGAGCTAGTGGGAGAGCAGAAGACGTCACGTTCTCCCCCATGGACTAGCCTGGGTGACTTTAAATTCACTATTTGGATCCATTGGGTTGAATTCCTCCTGTTCCTGGCCTGGCCAGTCCAGTCTTATCCTGGCTTGCATTGGACGGACTGGTCCAGTCTAGTCCAGTCAGGACCACTGTGACCTGGTTCTAGCTGGCCCAACTTGCTGTGTGGTGTACCTAGCCCACCAGGGATACTTTAGCTCATCTTTTCCCACCGAGGGTGCCTGTCTCCCTAAAGCTGGTCCTCAGAGGTCAGGGGGAGTTGAAAGAACCAGACCCTGTAATGACAGCCATGGTTTTAGTGAACCAGACCCTATAATGACAGCCATGGTTTTGGTGGCTGGTCCCTGGCTATACATGTCCAGCCTTCAAATTTTGGAGACAAAGGTCTCACCATGTAGCTCTGGCTGGCCTGGAGCTCACTATGTAGCCCAGGCTGGCCTCAAACTTAAGGCAGTCCTCCTATCTCTACCCCCTGAGTGTTTAGACTACAGGCTGGCATCACTTGGCTGCTCTGCTCCCCTGGGTTCTCTTGTCTACAGTCCTAGCATTCCTGACTCTCTCTCCTGCACATAGGTGTTCCGCACAACGGCCTACCTGGCACAGAGCCGAGGGGAGCTGCTGAGCTCCCTGGAGAACTTCCTGGACTGTAGCCTGGTCCTGCCGCCCACCGACGCCCCTTCAGAGCAAGCTCTGCTCAACCTGGTGCCCGTGCAGAAGGAGCTGCTTAGAAGGCGCTACCTGCCCAGTCTCCCCAAGCCAGACCCTGCCTTGTACAAGACCCTAGGTACCTTTTCTGCCCTTGACGGGGCTTCCTGATTCCCCATAGACCCCTGGCCCCCCAGCACAGTGCCCCTGTCCTATCAAACACCCCCTAGCATCTGTTCCTGTGGTCAGGCTTCCCTGCCACCCTGGCCGTTCCTGTTAGCCCCTCTGACCATGTCCCTGTCTTCCGCAACAGACTTGAACGGGGGCCCAGGGAGCCCCGGTGGCATAGATGACCCTCTACAGCGCACAGGCCGGATCTTTGGAGGCCTGATACGTGACATCCGGCGCCGTTACCCATACTATCTGAGTGATATCACAGATGCGCTCAGCCCCCAGGTCCTGGCTGCCGTCATCTTCATCTACTTTGCCGCCCTGTCGCCGGCCGTCACCTTTGGTGGCCTCCTGGGTCAGTGACAGTTATGGTCCCCGTAAAACTCACCCCTGACCCTCTGACCTCTGCCTTCTCGCCTCTGACCCAATCTGATGCTCTGTCCCACAACTTACTCTCACGGTCCTTGGAAATAATCTCTCCAACTTGACCCTTGTATGGCTTTTTCCCACAGGAGAAAAGACCCGGAACCTGATGGGGGTGTCAGAGCTGCTCATCTCCACAGCAGTCCAAGGCATTCTCTTTGCTCTCCTGGGGGCGCAGCCCCTGCTGGTGCTTGGCTTCTCGGGACCCCTGCTGGTGTTTGAAGAAGCCTTCTTCTCGGTAGCCCTGTCCCAGCCCCACTCTGCCCCCAACCCTGTAGCTGACCCTAGCTCACCTGCCTGGTGCCCACAAGGTGACTGAGCCTACATTTGTCTGATCAGAACTCCTCTGTCTGACTGCCTGCAGTTCTGTGAAAGCAATAACCTGGAGTATATCGTGGGCCGCGCATGGATCGGTTTCTGGCTCATTCTGTTGGTGCTGCTGGTGGTGGCCTTTGAAGGCAGCTTCCTGGTCCGATTCATCTCCCGCTACACCCAGGAGATCTTCTCCTTCCTCATCTCCCTCATCTTCATCTACGAGACTTTCTCCAAGCTGATCAAGGTGGGGCCCGGGAGAATGCTAACACTCACACATAGCATGTGTGTGAGAGGGTGTTACCATGTATGTGCCTGTACAGCATGTCTGTAGCCATGTTTCCACCCGTATGCACAACCATGATCATGGACACATGCATGTTTCTGGGTTCACTTAGGACTGTGCAGTTGGGTTGCTCAGGACCCTGTAAAGGCTGGTGACTCAGTGCTCATGCTATGACTGGGCAGGGGGACTGTATAAGGGAAGGCTCCCGTATGTACACTTGTCCATGTCCATGACAACACATCATGTGACACAGTGGCCACTATGTATGTGTGTAACAGCCTGGGAAACCATGTGTAGTGAGACAGTGGATGCTTAGGATGCTCTAGACCTTTCCTCTCCTGCTCTTGACCTCCATAACCCCACAGGGCCTCTGCCTCATTAGCTTGCCCCTCCCCCACATCCATACTGTCTACCGAAGAAGGATCATTTCAGCCGGTGGTGGTGGTGGTGGCGGCAGCGGCAGCAGTGGCGCACACCTTTAATCCTAGCACTCAAAGGCAGAGGCAGGAGGATCTCTGAGTTCAAGGCCAGCCTGGTCTACAGAGTGAGTTCTAGGACAGCTAGGAACCCTGACTTGAAAAATGGAGAAAAAAAAAAGGGTGATCTATTTATTTACTTATCATGCTGGGGATCAAACCTGCTCCATGTAGGCAAATGCTGTCACTGTCACCAACTCCTTAAGCCCTTTTTGGGGCTTTTGTTGTTGTTGTTTGTTTTCTGGAGCTGAGGATCGAACCCAGGGCCTTGTGCTTGCTAGGCAAGCGCTCTACTTCTGAGCTAAATCCCCCAACTCCCATAAATAAACCCTTTTTGTAAATCTTTTTATTACTTATTGTTGCCTCCCAGCCTTTTCATATTTCAAACAAAGCCTGGACGCATATACCTATACACGCTTATTGCTCCTTTGACCCTTCCCACACAAGCTAACTTGTTCTTCATTCATAAAAAACAAGCTGGTTAATATGTCAGATGAGAAAGCCAGGTGGACAGATGGATGGGTGCATGCACAGGTAGATGGATGGTGGTTGGGTGATGGTTGTACGGGCAGTAGATGGGCAGATGGATGTCTGGATGTATAGATGATGGATGGATGTAAAGACAGATGGATGATAGTGCCCAGTCAACTTATCTGATACTGTCTAGTTCAAGCCAAGACTTGGGAGGGAACCCAATGCTTTGTGTTTCTCTTATAGATTTTCCAGGACTACCCGCTGCAACAGAGTTATGCCCCTATTTCGATAAAGCCCAAACCTCTGGGTCCCGTGCCTAACACAGCCCTCTTCTCCCTGGTGCTCATGGCTGGTACCTTCTTACTTGCCATGATGCTGCGAAAGTTCAAGAACAGCACCTACTTCCCTGGCAAGGTCAGTGCACCCTTATCCTTCACCAACCCCGAGCTTCTCCAGTACCCTTGGCTCCCCTTCCTTCCCCAGCTCCCCATTCCCAATACCAGGGCTCAGTGGCCCTCTTCTGATGCAGGGTTCATGTGGCAGCCAAAGCCATCTCTGCTCAGCACCAAGATCCAGCAGGGAGCCAGGGACAGACAGTTCTTGGGAGAGGGATGAAGGGTGGGGTTAGGGCAGGACAGCAGCAGAGGAAGAAGGAAGACAGGGGTGGTTGGAGTATAGACAGCCATTAGTTCCTGGTGGACCCCTCAGGTTGAGCAGACTCCCTGGTAAACGTAGTATGGGAAGGAAAGTGGGTAGGAGGCAGGCTACGGACACAACTCGTTCCTTCATCTGCCCACAGCTGCGGAGAGTCATTGGGGACTTCGGGGTCCCCATCTCCATCCTGATAATGGTCGTGGTGGATTCCTTTGTCAAGGACACCTACACCCAGGTGACTCCTCCTCATCCTCTGCCATGCCACCCTAACTTTCATTCCCTTCCCCATGCCCTGCCAGAATGGCTTTTCCTAACCCAAAGCCAGCTAGAACTCTTTTTCCCCTGTCCTGGCTCTTCCAACATTCCCTCAGGACCTCTCTAGCCCAGGCCACATTGTGCTTCTTATTCCTTTGCCCAGGGCAGTAGCAGAGAGTGTGCTTTGAGCCAGGTAGACCTGGGTAAACCTCAGTTCAGCCACCAGCTATTTGTGCGGCTTGGGGCTAACCATACAACCTCTCTGCTCCTGTTTCCTCATCTGTAACATTGAGAATGAGAAGATACATATGAAGGGCTTAGAGAAGTAGCTAGCAACAGAGTAAATGTTCAATTAGCAAGTCCTTGAGCACTTCAACCCAACTCCCTGCCCCAGGCCCTTGCTTTCCCAGCCCCCATCTTTCCCTATCTGCCTGGCCCCACATTCTCACCAACTGTCTCCCTCACAGAAACTGTCCGTGCCTGACGGCCTCAAAGTGTCCAATTCCACTGCCCGGGGCTGGGTCATCCACCCTCTGGGTCTGTATAGCACGTTTCCCTACTGGATGATGTTTGCTTCTGCCCTGCCTGCTCTGCTGGTCTTCATCCTCATATTCCTTGAGTCTCAGATCACCACGTAAGAGCAAGGACAGAGGCTTGGCCAGGGAGGCCTGGAGGCAGGGAGGGGAGCAGGCTCTGAGCCAATAGGAGACTGGCCAGTGGCCCTCTGCTAGCTGATGGGATGATGGAACAGCAGAGGCAAGTCTGAATTGTGTGGCCTCTGGGGTGGCATCATTTGAAGACTATGTAAACAGGGAGCTATGAGATGAACTGCTGGAAGGTGGGAGGGGCCTGAACAGGCAAGGTTCCCGACTTGGGCAAGAATGCCTAAGGGTGTTCTGAAGACTTCTAGACCACGGGAGTCTGGATTCTCAGCCAGAGGGAGGGAGCCAGGGACTCAAAGGGGAATGGAACAGAAATCAAAAAGGCTCAGAGGGGCACCAGTGTGGGGAAGAAAAGAGGGGCCTAAGGAGGGCCCGGCTCACCAGACCTCCTTCCGCCCCCAGGCTGATCGTCAGCAAACCAGAGCGCAAGATGGTCAAGGGCTCCGGCTTCCATCTGGACCTCCTGCTGGTGGTTGGCATGGGTGGGGTGGCCGCCATTTTCGGGATGCCTTGGCTCAGTGCTACCACTGTGCGGTCTGTCACCCACGCTAATGCCCTCACAGTCATGGGCAAGGCCAGCGGTCCCGGGGCTGCAGCGCAGGTCCAAGAGGTCAAGGAGCAGCGCATTAGTGGGCTCCTGGTCTCTGTGCTTGTGGGTAAGTGAGGCTGGTCATGCCCCTGCCACCCTGCTCCACTCCCTCCTAGTCCTTCTTCTTAGGATGGGGGGCTCTTCCCACTTAGGGAACCCCACCTCCACCATCCTGCCCTGCCCAATCCTGACTCCTTCTGTTGGGATTAAGGACAAAGTTCCCATCCAGTCTACTCTGTATCCAGGTCCCTACACACCAGTTTCCCAACACCTGCCCCCCTCCCCCACTTCCCAGCACGAGTTACTCACAGGAGGGGATCTAGCAGATCGAGGAAGCACAAGGGCCCTGGGACACTGTGATGGGCATTTGTGCAGAGCAGCAGAACTGCACTGCTGAGCTTTTCCAGATCAGACCCTGCCTCCACCCCTGCCTCCACCTCTGCCTCCACAAGTGTAGCCAACAAAAATGTAATAGACTGTGGAGTTTTGCCCTTCCTTCCCTGCTGCTGGCTGGGTAGTTTCCATGGCCTCTGGGCCTCAGTTTCCCTATCTGCACAGTTAGAGGATTTATTAAATCCCTGAAATTCTTCTCCAGATCAGTTGCCCTAGGGCTGACTCCACGCACAGCTCAGTCTAAGGAAAGGCAGAGTCTCTGGGCTCCATAGGGTTTCTAGAGAAGCTGAACCCAGCAGGATGAGCAGCAGTATAGTCACAGATGGAGCGATCAAAGTTCCCCTTTCCTTCCCTCCCCTTTTCTTCCCATCTGTAGAGGATGATGGAGGCTTTCTGGGGTGAGGAGAAAGGCAGGTTCCTCTGACCGCTGTGACTGTCCCCATTAGGCTCAGGGAGTGGGTGTAAGGCAGGCAGGCAGGCAGGCAGGCAGGAGTTTGACTCCTTGGAAATTGTTCACCTCCGAGCCTCTAAAGCCTTAGAAGTCGTTCACCTCCGAGCCTATAAAACAGCTATTGCAGAAAAGGGTCACTTGGTACCTGTGGTTTCATGGTCAGTCCCAAATATGAGCTAAGCCCTGTTGGTGCTGGTCCTTGGGTGACCTGAACTAAGAGTGTGTCCCCTCCACACAGGACTGTCCATCCTCATGGAGCCTATCTTGTCCCGCATCCCCCTGGCGGTGCTGTTCGGCATCTTCCTGTACATGGGAGTCACATCCCTCAGTGGCATCCAGCTCTTTGATCGCATCTTGCTGTTGTTCAAGCCACCCAAGTACCACCCTGATGTGCCCTTTGTCAAGAGGGTACGTGACTTTGAAGCTGTCCGGCCAGGGTGGGGCAGGGGTGTCAGAACAGGGCAGACACTGACCTCAGCTTCCCCGCAGGTGAGGACCTGGCGCATGCACCTGTTCACGGGCATCCAGATCATCTGCCTGGCAGCGCTGTGGGTGGTGAAGTCCACCCCTGCCTCACTGGCCCTACCCTTTGTCCTCATCCTCACTGTGCCTCTGCGTCGCTTCCTGCTGCCACTCATCTTCAGCAGGCTGGAACTCCAGTGTGTGAGTAGTGGGGACCCCGGGTGGGAGGCAGGGGAGGGAGAGGGACAGCGGGGTGGAGGAGATAGCAGTGGGTTTAGGGATAGAGATGTAGCAGTTGGTAGAAGGCTTACCTCCTGGGCACAGAATCCTGGGTTCAATTCCCAGCACCACATAAACTGTACGTGGAGGCACGTGCCTATAATCCCAGCACTAGGGAGGTAGAGGCGAGGGAATCAGAAATGCTAGGTCATCCTTGGCCACACAGTTCAAAGCCAGCCTGAGTTACATAAGACAGCATCTTAAGAAAGAAAGAAAGAAAGAAAGAAAGAAAGAAAGAAAGAAAGAAAGAAAGAAAGAAAGAAGGAAGGAAAGAATTAAAGAAAGAATTAAAGAAAGAAAGAATTAAAGAAAGAAAGAAAGAGAAAGAAAGAAAGAAAGAAAGAGAGAGAGAGAGAGAGAGAGAGAGAGAGAAAGAAAGAAAGAAAGAAAGAAAGAGAGAAAGAAAGAAAGAAGTCTGTGTCCAGAGCCTTTGTCTCAGTCTCGGTCTGCTGTGTCTTAGTATATGATCTGGAGCAAGTGACGTCATTTCTCTGTGCCTCACTGGTAGTGCAGGGAGGAATAATGACAGGGTGAAAGCATTATGAGGTGCATGCACAGGGTGTGTTCCGCACGAGCTGGTGAGCAGACAGCCCCGCCATCTTATTATAACATCCCACCGAAGTTATTAGGGACATTCAGTGTAGGCCTGGGGCTGCCATGGTGAGGGATCCCCTGCCCATCTCTTGCAGCTCCTCCTCACCAGACCCCCAGAGGCCACTTGCCCTGTGTAAACCACTCATCTAGTCCAATCCTATGCTGTAGGGACAGCACAAGGATTGCCCAGGCTGGTCCCTAACTCCAGATGTGCCTCTGAGGTCCCAGAAAGGTTTCTCACCCTCTCTCCCTCCCACCCCTCTAGCTGGATGGTGATGACGCCAAAGTGAGCTTTGACGAGGAGGAAGGTCTGGATGAATATGACGAAGTGCCCATGCCTGTGTGAGGGGCAGGCCCGGGCCCCCAACCATTCCACTTCCCCACCCTCCCAGGAAGAGCATTGACGGGCATCTCATGGCTGTGGGTGGGGAAGGCAGGGTTGTCTAGGAAACACTCTACCTAAGGTATAATGCATTTTCTGGCTGAAGATGACCAGAAGCCATATCAGGGAACTGGGGTCACAGTCTCTTGAGACTATATGGATTCCATGCTGGAAAAGTTAGGTCTGAGTCTCCTCCCTTCATGGCACAGTTATAAATAGCAAAGGGGAGAGATGGAGGACAGTTTTCAACTTCCTGCTGGCTGTGTGGCCTCATGTTAGTCCCTTGACCTCTCTGGTCTCTGCTACTCTATAAAATATAGGCACTGATAATAATACCCATGGTCTTAACAATAGACCACACGGTCTCTGAAGACCAATGGTAAATGTGAAAGGACCATTCAACGGCAGTCATTTTCTGAGCCTGCCCGAGGTCACACAGCTCCTGGGCTGTACAGTGGGACTTGAGCCATGGCCTCCTGACCCGGAGGGCGTAGCTCTGTCCTCCATCTTCCACAAATCCTCTTTCCCTGCTCAAAAATACCCCTGATGACTTCCTCCCTTCCCCTCTCTGTCCCAGCCCCACCCCGAGACCCTCTTCTCTACACCCAGAGAGGTATCCTGGTGAGAGTAAGGTCCAGGTGAGGGACTGGGTCTCAGACTCATAAGTGCTTGCTCTCTCCCACCAGACACTCATTCATTCACTCATTCATTCATTCATTCATTCACTCCATAGCCACCTACTAAAAGCTCTGGACCTAGTGGACACAGAAGGGGACTGGGTCAAGCCCCTACCTCGGAGTGGGGCCAATACACAAGTCTGCTCTGGACTTGGATGGGGATGAAGGGAAGATGTGAGGATTGTAATTTATTAACCATATTTTCTAAGTGCTTCCTCTGCGCCTTGGTTTTGTCTATGCACCCAGCCACCTAGAGAGACCTGCCGTGTCCAACCCCAACTAAACTGAATCTCGGGGGAAACCCAAGGTTTGACCCGTTGGAGTAGGAGACAGTAGCTTGCTCAGGACATGGATAACTATTTTTTTTTACAAAACAAAAATATTTTTAAAAAAAGAGTTGAAAGAACCAGAAGTTGTGAGAAGTGAAACAGGAAATCTGAGTGAACAGGCAGCAGGAGGCCCCCAACGGAAGATTCTCAGGGGTCTCTGAAAGCACATAGCCGCCCCCCAGCACATCACCACACTTCAGTCCTCAGCAGTGAACGCATATAAGAATGGTACCTACCCTGTAGGGGAGCTGGGAGGACTGACTGACACAGTGTAAGGAAAGCGCTTGCTGAGCACAGAGCCCGCCTTGGGGGAGGGGGGGCTGCTGGTGCGACTGCTCTGACGTCACAACCCTGTCCCCTCCTGCCTTGCCTTGCTCCTGGAACATTGCCAGAGTGGGGATTGCACCGCCCACTCTGCCAGCGCCCTTCCCCGCCTGCTTGGGAATAGGTTTTGCCAATAAATATGTCTGTGTTAAAGGGGTGCCTTGCTTGAAGTCCTGTCTCAGACGGCATTAGGTGGAACCCGTGTAGGGCTTCAGCCATTCGGGACCACTAGAGTCATGCTAGGCGTGGCCCTAAGCATGGGGAGGGGCAGTTCCCCTAGGGTGGGTGCTGAATTCGGAGATGAATTTGCTCTCTTGTACAACCTTCATCTTCCGAGTAAGCAAGACCTGACTGGCAGGGTGGGGGAGGGGCTGTCGGACGGCCTTGCCCTTTGCACTCTGTAGCTCTCCCAAGTCTCTTTAAATCCGTCAGCTCCCTATCCTAGATCCAAAAGCTGGATGGAGCCTTTGAGAGCAATCACCGAAGGACTCCAAGGACAGGAGAGGAAGTTAGCTTTCCAGACGCTGCCATGAGAGCAGCTTCTCTCCTTCTCCCTCATCTTCTCATCCCAGAACAACATCTCTTGACCAACTTGCCATTATCCTTCACTCTGATCCCCTTTAAAGTCTCTCCCCCTGCTTCCTGCAGTTCTAGGGTGCTCTAGGCCAGAGTGTCCTCCACCCCGGAAAGGAGGTTGCAGGCATGCAAGACCTCCCCACCCTCCTCAGACTTCAGGAGGAGGTCAATGTTGGGCAGAGCCTCCCAGCTTCCTTCCCTGGGTCTGTGTTTACTAGCGGACTACCCCCAGCTGACCCCTCCCAGGCTGGCTGGGGCAAAAGGCCTGGGTGCTAACTGGGATCCAAGGAGAGCCATCCCAAAAATCCCAAAGCCTGCTTCCGATTCACACCAGCTGCACATCCCCCACAGGGTTAGGCCTGTCCCCAAGGCTTGTATTTTCCTCACACACACCCCCTTCCAGTCTGAGACTGAGACAGCCGTGGAGGTCTGAAGCCGGGCATGTTCCCAGCCCCTCCCATTTGCACACTGTCAGCCTTGGGCCACCCAGCAGCAATCAGGGCTTGGATTTCCTGCTGGGCCTATTCTGTCACATCCTTCCACTCTCCTGAGGGAGGAACCAACCAGATTTAGGAAAGGAAGGCCACCTTGACTTGGAGAAGTTCCTGCCCTTCAAAGCTTACATCCCTCTCCTTTTTTTTTTTTTTTTCTTTTTAAATTTTCACTTTTGAGACTGGGCTTCTTTTTTTTGTTTTGTTTTGTTTTCGAGACAGGGTTTCTCTGTGTAGCTTTGTGCCTTTCCTGGGACTCACTTGGTAGCCCAGGCTGGCCTCAAACTCACAGAGATCTGCCTGCTTCTGCCTCCCGAGTGCTGGGATTAAAGGCGTGCGCCACTACTTGGCTCAGCCTGGGAGGAGGGGATTGGACCTACCTGGACTGAATCTACCAAGTTGAACTCAATCCTCAGGGGAGTCTTTGCCCTGGAGGAGATGGGAATGGGGGGTGGGCTGAAGGGAAGGGGGGGGGAGAACAAGGGAATCCATGGCTGATATGTAAAATTAAATTAAATTATAAAATAAATAAAATTTAAAAAAAATTTTAAAAAAGATGAAAATTTTAAAAAAAGGCATGCTCCACCACCGCCCGGTGAGACTGGGTTTCTTATAGCCCCAAGCTGGCCTCAAACTTACTGTCTAGCTCAGGACAATCTCGAACTCCTGAATCCCCCTGCCCCTGAGCACTGGGATTACAGATGGATGAGTCCCATCAAAACTGGCTTTTAGACCCAGCACTGGTGGTGCACGCCTTTAACCCCAGCAGCACTCGAGAGGCAGAGCCAGGTGGCTCTCTATGAGTTCGAGGCCAGCCTGGTCTACAGAGCGAGATCCAGGACAGGCACCAAAACTACAGAGAAACCCTGTCTCAAAAAACAAACAAACAAACAAACAAACAAAAACTGGCTTTCAGCTGGGTGGTGGTGCATATCTTTAATTCTAGCACTTGTGAGTTCGAGGCTAGCCTGGTCTACAGAGTGAGTTCCAGGACAGCCAGGACTGTTTCACAGAGAAACCCTGTCTCAGAAAAAACAAAAAACAAAAAACAAACAAAAAACCCATTGGCTTTCAAATCATTTTTTTATCTTAGTGCTGGGGACAGTCCCCACAACCTGGTGTATGTCAGGCAAGTCCAGTTCCATTGAGTTACTGTCCTGGTCCACCCTCTCTAATGTTTGGTTGGTTGGTTGGTTGGTTTTGGTTTTCAAGACAGGGTTTCTCTGTGTAGCTAGGCTGGCCTCTAACTTGGAGATTCACCTGCCACTGAGATGAACCAGCCTGCCTCCATCTTAGGCTTGAAAACCATCTTATAGTAAAGACAAACTAGGTTCATTCCTGTTTGTGATTAAACCTTTGTTTCTCAAGGACTGGGCTATGTCCCACCTGTAACCTAACTACACATGGTTCTGTACTGCCTGTTCCAGGGAAGGCAGTCATGTCTTCCCAGCCCACCCCCCCACTCCCCCACCCACCCCCACCCCCACCCCCGGAGCTGAGGACTGAACCCAGGGCCTTGTGCTTGCTAGGCAAGCACTCTACCACTGAGCTAAATCCCCAACCCTGGCAGTCATGTCTTTGTTTCAAAAAGTTACTAACCATTTTGCAACCCTACCTTTGTTCAAAAGGGCTGTTTTGGCTACCTTGTTATAACTACCTGTTGTTACGGCCACCTTGCAATCACGTCTTTGTTTCAGGAGGTCATTATGACTAGCTTGTTATGCTTATGTTCTGCTCCTGTACCCCTGTTAGTTATTTGGTGGCGCTCTTACCCTGCGAGGAAATGTCACGAAACATGACAGAATCCACTAACAAGAGTTTTATTAAGAGAGAGACAGACGTGACAGGCCTGTTGGAAAGACACGTGCATAAGGAGGGGAGCCAGGAATATGGCACCGACTTATAAAGGCTGGGCTGCGCCTGCGTACACAGGCCCATGTGGCTACTCCACGCATGCGCGTAGATCACATGGTTGCACTGCAAGCTTTATGTAACCATGCAAAGCCACGGGGTCCTGGTCACGCGAGACGTTTTGACCCGGAAATGGCTATTTTGACCCAGAACTGGCTAGGCGGAAGTGTCTAGGTCCACCTGGCATGCCCAACCGTGGGGGCATGTTGTGAATCTATCAACCCCCACCTCTTTTGTCTGCCAAATCCCCCATTTGGAAAGCCCCTACCTTGGAGGGGCTTTGTTTTCCTCACATCCAGTGCTGACCTCTGGAAGCCCACCTTAGGGGGAGGTAGCCTATGTACATGAATAAAAAAGCTTGCTTTAATTAATTTGGCCAGAATAATTTGGGTCCCTGGTCTTTCTCTTCCCGTCTTTGAGATTAGCATTTGCCTCCTGAGTGCTGGGATTAAAGGCATGTGCCATCCTTTCCTGCTACCTCTCCAATTTTTAATCTCTGTTGTGAGACCAGTCCTGGGGGGTGTGAGGCTTGGACAGTGGCTTAGAACACCACTACTCACAGGATGGGACTCAAGCCCCACGCTGACAAGGCAGTCCCTGCCTTTCAGCCAGATCCCAGGTTGTTTGTGGGTCTGACCCAGAAGAGACATTTAGCCGTTAAAAAAAGGGAGAACTCCAGGAGGGTGGAAGCATGGGGTCTCAGCCCATCCCCTGCCCATCTCACCTAACAGACATTCTGAGGATTATACTTTTTACCAACTTTCCTGAAAGCAGATGGGGTGCTTGTAATGGGGTGTGTTGTCAAATTGGAAGATGCTGGGTCACAGTTAGTCTAGTCCCTCTTTTACCTTAAACCTCAAACACAATCTGATACTAGAAAACCTCCTCCTTCTTTTTCTTCCTCTTCTTCTTCTTGCTTTTGTTTTGTTTTGTTTTTTGGTTTTGTGAGACAGGGTTTCTCTGTGTAGCTTTGCGCCTTTCCTGGATCTCACCCTGTAGACCAGGCTGGCCTCGAACTCACAAAGATCCGCCTGCCTCTGCCTCCCGAGTGCTGGGATTAAAGGCATGCGCCACCACCGCCCGGCCTGTTTTGTTTTTTTGAGACAGGATTTCTGTGTGTAGTTTTGGTGCCTGTCCTGGATCTCACTCTGTAGACCAGGCTGGCCTTGAACACACAGAGATCCCCCTGGCTCTGCCTCCCCAGTGCTGGGATTAAAGGTGTGCGCTACCACCGCCCGGCCCACCTTGGTTTTTGAGTCAGGGTCTCTCATTAGGACCCAGAGCTCACCAATTCTGCTATGCTGATTAGCCAGTGAGCTCCAGGGATCTACCTGCCTCTGCCTCCCCCTGCCCTGTGCATGCTGGGATTACAAGCATGGGGCATGTGCCACCATACCCAGCTTTTTATATGGGTGCTAGGGAACCAGCCAGCGCCATGTGCCAGAGCCAAATGGCAGGTTTGAGGCTTGGCTCACGCAGTCAGAAAAGGCTGCAGATGTGCAATAAAATGGTTCAGACTGAGAAAACCTTTAAACAGATACAGTAAAATTGGGTATAAGGCCAGGCAGTGGTGGAACACCTTTAATCCCAGCACTCGCAGGCAGAGGTAGAAGGATCTCTGAGTTCAAGGCCAGCCTGGTCTACAAAGTGAGTTCCAGGACAGCAAGGATTAAACAGAGAAAATTTGTCTTGAAAAACCAAGTAAATAAATAAACAAATAATAAAAAGGGGTATAAATAGTCAAAGAAAAAATAGTTTAAAAATAATAAAGTAAAGTGGTTTTGGTTTTCGTTTTCGTTTTCCAAAACAGGGTTTCTCTGTGTAGCTTTGGAGCTTGTTCTGGAACTCACTCTGTAGCCCAGGCTGGCCTTGAACTCACAGAGATCTGCCTGCCTCTGCCTCCCAAGTGCTGGGACTAAAGGTGTGCACTACCACCTGGCTTAAAGTAAAGTTTTTAAAGAGAGATTAGATAATATAAAAGAAAAAAGCCATGGACAATACACGGGGCATCTGGATCCTGTATGTTGCTTTGTTGACTTTGAATTTCTTGGATGCTGATGAGCAAATGGCAGCTGCTGAGAGACATTGGATTATGAAAGGGACGCTGGATTAACCTATATAGTTTAAGAATGTCTTAGCTTCAAAATGGAAGTCAGAAAATGTGCTGTGTTGGGGGAAAGGTTATGCCTTTGTTTCCTTAGGAAACAAAAAGTTACGGTTCTCTTCAAAATTAAATAAGATCAGAATTGATTGAGAGGGACCTCCTGAGGATCTTGGCTGCAGACATGAGAGAAAAAGCCAAGAAAGATTACAGGACAGGTGATGCATATGCTGATCCCTCTACAGCTCTGAGACTGGATGAGACATGATAAATCTTGTTGACTACAGAGTCCTCATGACTTTTTATTACATGCCATCTTTTCATATGGATGGATAGAGATTTGCATTATAGTTTGGTTATGCAGACCAAACGAACTTATAAAGTTGACAGATGCCTTTTACCTGCTCAAACATACAAAAAAAATCATTTTTAACTGACTTGTGCACACCTCACTTTCCATACTTGTATTAACGCAGATATATATGTTCCCTTTAAAAGTTTGTGTTTTCAGAAAAAATAAAGGACTAGACACCAATAAAGACAAGTAACCCAAGTGATCCAGCCTCTCAGAATGCCTCTGTTGCAGTTTCCTCAAAATTCTGCATCCAGAACAACTTCAAAGCTGTTAGCGGAGATGGTCCAGCCTCACAGAATATCCAGCCAAGACTTCAGATAAGTGCTACACTTTCCCATCACACAGAGACTAAACAAAAAATAATACAGCTAGCTCTCCCAGGATTTGACCATTATCTCAGTTTTTCAGAGTCCTCTAAAGATGACATCACCTCCAGATTAGCAGTCTAGAGAACACAATGCCACATTCCTAAGAGGTGGTGTGGGTGGTTTTGGTCATTCAGTGGACTGTGGATGTTTGTCATCATTTAGGGGGGTTGGTTACAAGTTGTTGTTGGTCATAATCAGGAAAAAAGCTGAACAAGGGAGATTAAATTCAGGGATCTCTTTCTGAAGAGATCTCTTTCTGAAGAAAAGGGGGAGCACAGAGTATAGAAATGATGGAATAAAAGGATAGATTGTTGAGTCTACTTTTGAACTAAAAACTACTACTAGTCTCAAATATTTTACATTGGTATGGAGATATATATATATATATATATATATATATATATAT